>JAODAL010048650.1:0-28819 GCA_025379985.1 Phyllomedusa bahiana | reverse complement strand
TTTTGTAACGGGGAAACTTAATCTTACGGGTTTTGGGGGGTGAAAACCATGGGACAATTCACTGCATCAAACCGATCCAAAACTCTTCTGGGATACTGCTAAGGCAGTTTTAAGGGGAAGATTGATAGCATATGTAGCCAGTTTTCAAAAACTGGTGAGAGATAAAGTGAAGGCCCTAAGCAATAAATTAAGGGAAGCTTACATTGCATTGTCGGACAGAAAACAAAGCGAAGTGGATCTCTGCAAAAAAAGAGTATGGGACATGGATAGAAAAGGAGTTCCATAAAACGTCACAGATGGAAGCTAAATTATTTTACTTTGGTAGCAAACCAGGAAGGCTCTTAGCAAGATTTACCAAAGGGCCCCATTCTCCAGCTCACATCCCTGTTTTGAAAGACGACAAGGGCAACATGAGAAAGGGGGAGGAAGTTATAGAGATTTTTTTTATCCTTTTACCAACAGCTATACTCTGATGAAAACCTGGGTGACGCATTTTCCAGATGTTGGTTGCAAAAGATTGACTTGCCGGGACTCTCAGGAGACGAGGTCTCTAGTTTGGGCGCTCCTATAACAGCCCCTGAGCTCGAATCGCAATCTCTAAATTGAAAAATAACAAGTCCCCAGGCCCTGATGGATATACAGGAGAATTTTTTAAAACCCTAAAATCTCAAGTGACCCTGATACTTCTTAGTTTATTTAACTCTTATTTGACAGGGGCGACTATTCCTAAATCAATGAATACTGCCCATATAAGGGTTTTGCCTAAGGAAGGGAAAGCTCTAATCATGGCCTCATCTTTTCGACCTATATCATTAATCAATGTAGACTTGAAACTTACAGCAAAAACTATGGCTGTGGGGCAGGTGAGTAAGGGATTTCTTATTTTTTTAACATTAAGGAACCCTGCCTGCCTATATAGGGACCCTATAGCCCACCCTAAACCCTGCCTGCCTATGTAGGGACCCTATAGCTCACCATAAACCCTGCCTGCCTATATAGGGACCATATAATCCACCCTAAAACCTGCCTGCCTATATAGGGACCCTATAGCCTACCCTATGCCCTGCCTGCCTATATGGGGCCCATATAGCCTACCCTATGCCCTGCCTGCATGTATTAATGGCCCCTATAGCCTACCCTATGCCCTGCCTGCCTATATAGGTCGCCAATAAACCACCCGAAAACCTGCCTGCCTATATAGGGAGCCTATAGCCTACCCTATGCCCTGCCTGCCTATATGGGGCCCATATAGCCTACCCTATGCCCTGACTGCATGTATTAATGGCCCCTATAGCCTACCCTATGCCCTGCTTGCCTATATAAATGGCCCCTATAGATTACCTAAGCCCTGCCTGCCTATATAGGGCCCCTAGAGCCTACCTTATGCCCTGCCTGCCTGTATGGGGCCCCTATAGCCTGCCCTATGCCCTGCCTGCCTGTATGGTGCCCCTATAGATTACTTAAGACCTGCCTGTCTGTATGGGGCCCCTATAGCCTACCCTAAGCCCTGTCTGCCTATATGAGGCCCCTATAGCCTACCCCAGTGATAGCGAACCTTTTTGAGACCGAGTGCCCAAACTTCAACCGAAAATAACCTTATGAACCGCAAAGTGCCAACGACGTTGACGCGAAGCAGAGATGTGACGTCGGGAGGCGGAGCCGCAGCACAATTAATACACTCATCCATGCAGAATTTACAACACAATCACCTGAGACTCCTCAATTTTCACTTTTTTATCAGTCTACCAAATTGTGCTTCCTCCTCCCGATGTACAAACTCCCCATCTATATTGCCCCAAATAATGACCCCCTCCTTGTCCTGGTAGTTAGGGCCCCCTTAAGTAGTTATATTGTTATATAAGTTAGTAGATTAGTATATAGGTCCCGCTCCAGCAGATATGTATATAGGGCCCCCAGTAGAGCCCTCCCTCTCACTGTGCAGGGTCCGGCCTAAAGCCTGTTCTGTGTATACTTTCTTAGTTGTGGGGACAAGCCCCTTCCACAAGGCAGGGCCTCACTGCTTTTAGTAGCAATGCAGGGCCCTTGACTTATGGGGGGGAATGGGCCCCGACACAGGGGCTCTGTGGGGGGTCTGTCACAGGGGCTTGTCACAGAGGCTCTGTGGAGGGCCCGACAGAGTGGCTCTGTGGGGGGCCTGACACAGGGGCTCTGTGGGGGGCCCATCACAGGGGCCCGACACAGGGGCTCTGTGGGGGCCCGTCACAGGGGCTTGTCACAGGGGCTCTGTGGGTGGGCCGTCACAGGGGCTTGTCACAGGGGCTCTGTGGGGGGGGGCAATCACAGGGGCTCTATAGGGGGAATCTCAAGAGGTTGTGTGGTATGCTTTGAATACCCTCTTATATGCTTACCTATTCTAGGTTTTTGTGGGGTGTTTGAATGTATGTTAAAGCATATCTATTAAAAGGTATATTTTAATTGGGTTATTATTTAGCTGTGATTTTTGTTTGGTATACCCAATGTACTATATTCACTTTGCAGTGTTTTGGCTCTATAGGGGGCCCGACACAGGGGCTTGTCACAGGGGCTCTGTGGAGGGGCTGTCACAGGGGCTTGTCACAGGGGCTCTATGGGGGGCCCGCCCGTCACAGGGACTCTGAGGGGGAACGTCAGGAGGTGGGTGGCCGTTACAGGAGCTCCGAGGAAAGGACTTGGGGGGTTCGGTGGGGGCTGTCACAGATTTTCCAGGGGGGGGGGGGCGTCGGGAGGGGGGTGGCTGTCATAGTTCTTAAACACTGCCAGTCTGGGGCTGCTGAACACTTACAAGGCCTCATATGGGGCCCATTCAGACTGTTACTCACCTGCATGGGGCCCCTATAGCCTACCCTAAGCCCTGCCTGCCTACATATATGGTCCCTGTAGACTACCCTAAGCCCTGGCTGACAATATATATGGCACCTATAGCTACCTTAACCCTGTCTGCTTACCTATATGGCCCCTACACCCTGCCTGCCTAAATATATGGGGCCCTATAGCTACCTAAACTCTGCCTGTCTATATGGGGCCCTATACTCTACTTAAACCCTGGTTTACTGCCTATATGGGGCCCTATAACTATCTAAACCCTGCCTGCCTAAATGGACCCCATATAGCCTGGGGGGGCAGGGAGTGAGGTGCTGGAAAAGTGAGGATTCTAAGATATTTGTGTCTAAATCTGCAGGGACGAGTGGCCGAAAGAAGTCATCATGTCAGTCTGGACTGGATGCAGAACAACAGGGAAAGTCAATGACTTGTCAGAGAAACGTCACCTGTGAGTCACAAGATGGACTACACTTTAATCACATATGTCTGCAAAGACTGTGTACACTGCTATCTCCCACTATATGGTGACTGTATGGTGGTAATATATGATCTGTAGGGCATCTGTGCACACTGATACCTACCACTATATGGTCATTATATGGCAGTACTATTGGTCTTTGTATAATGATCAGTAATAATGTAGGGGTATTATTCAGTCACTATGTGGTGGTAATTTGTGGTCATGTTCTGGCAGTATAATCAGGTCCATATGTTGTAACACTATTGGTAATGTTGGTCTTGGTATAGTGGGATTTGTTTGGTAGCAGTATGAATGGTGATATGTAGGGTGAGGTATTTGCCCCTTGTATTATCTAGTAACTGCATGTCCTTGTAAATGTTTGTGGTTGGGGAGGCGGCAAGAGGGGGTAGGGGACCTCATCCAAAAGTTTGCTATGGGGTCCAGGCTTCTCTAGTTACGCCCCTGGACTAAACCCTGTCTTTTGATTTATGGTGGTAATGTATGACACCTACAACTTTTGGGGATCTGGATATATGGCCGGTTTCTTCTTGTGAAGTAATAATTTTTGAAGGTCACATATCTATTTTTCTGTGCAGAGGACGGGCCTCTGGTGAAAAATGTAATTTAATAATTCTAATTGTTTGAGTTGTTTTTACTATTGCAGTCTTTGATTCTGTTTGTTGTTTTTTTTCTGTTCGGACATATGGACTAACAGGACCTTGAGAGACTTCCATTGGTTTTAAGATACATGGTATTATATGTTGATAAGTGCTGGTTTTGTCTCCTTTCTTTCTTTTTTTTTGGGTCCGTAGCATATTTGCATTTATATTTTCCTCTGAGTCCTCAGTTATATATTATTTTGTATTAAAGGAAGACGCAAGACATGGATGTAATGTACTGCATTTTATTTGTTAACCACTTGTCAATATTTTTCCTGTACTATGATGATTCGTATATTTTATTTTGTATATTCTTCCTTACAAAAAATCAATAAAAACATGTTTAAAAAAAGACTGTTACCCCAGGGCATCAAACCTGGACAATCCAAGAATTTATAACTGGAGCCTCAAACAAAGGCTTTTGGGAAAGAGCTGACTGGTGTCTCCAAAGTGAAGGATACTCCTTTATTGGGCAATGTTGTGCCTACTGCAGTGCTTCCACTCTGAAAGACGCAATGTATAGCTGAAATACAGTTTGAATGCAGCAAATGTTTTATTGTGAGGCTATTCCCAGTGAACCATGCACACTGCATCAGGACCATCAAGTAAGCTGCTCCAACGTGCGCTTTCTTCTGACCAGTTCATTTTACTTAGATTTTGCCACTGAAGCACATTCAGTGGAAGTGATGGCAATTCAGTGTGATTGTTCTGTGATTAACGCACTGCTGCTTCTAAAGTCACTGGGAGGTCTTGCACTGCATGCATTCAATTTCATGGGTTTTGGAAAGGGTCATTACAAAGAGAAGGGAATTTGGAAGGAAATTAGCAGTAAATTCATATTTTCATCATTCACAAATCTGTCCTTCCTGTCTGACTCAGATACAGTGCAGTGAGCCATAGCTCTTGTCCCCAATTGCACTTTACTTTGTATGCATGTGTAATAAATCTCTTTATGATTTGCTTTTTTTTAGGATGAGACCTAAAATTCTTATAAATGAGGCTTTAGCTTATAGAACAGTGTTTTACAAGTAAAAAAAATAAACTCTTTACTTTCCTCATTAAAGGGATATTCTTGCTACAAAGATCATGTCTCAGATTATGGGGACAGTAAAAATAAGCACTTTTGTAATTGGTTTGCATTACCTAAGTCACTTAGTATATTAGATATGAGCTTTTCTGTGCATCTGTTTTCTATTTCTGCTGCTGCTAGTCGGGACACACCCTCTTTTCTGTGATTGTCTAGTAGGGACACGCCCCCGGATTGATTACGCCCTGGACACACCCCCTGCACTGTTATTGACTGACTGACATTTCATTCAGCCTGGTGGGATACGCTCCCAGACAGGAAATGCCATGGACACGTCCCCTGCGCTGTGATTGGCTGCCTGCACACTCTGTATCTACTCCCCTATGAGTTGTTAAAACTGAAAGTAAAATCAGCTATGTGAGAGGGCTGCTGGCTGTATACTCCTCTCCCAGCTCTAAGGTGAATGATCTGGGTAATTACTGACTATTTATCTCATAGATCCCCTCATATAACACAGTCTTATGTCCTGTGCTCCCTCCATATTACACAGTCTTATGTCCTTTGTTCCCTCCATATAACACACAGTCACACAGCCTCCTGCCTGATAATAGAGGGGGAAGATGGGGGGGGGCAGTGTGCATTCCTCACATGTGTTTCATAAGTTCAGGCTGTGTGTATAACTGGTTATAGCACAGCAAGGAGCTTGTGGAGCCAGCCTGAAGCTGAAGTCTCTGCAGACATAAGAAGCATGCAGGAGGCTGTAAAGCTGTCCAGACAACCTTCCCCTTCTACTGCTTCACACAGAATGATGGTGTCACAGCTCTACAAGGAGGGGAGACAAACCTCCTGGCAGGAGAGACAGCCTGCTGAGAGGAGAGACACGCCCCTGGATTTCAAACTCAATCTCGTAGAAAGAGCCCGAACAATTCAAACGATAAAACCCCTTTAAACACAGAGAGGCCTCATGTATGAAAATTGTCTAGCTATAAGATTTTCTTTGTTTTTCATAGAAACCAATCAGAGCTCCTCTTTCACTTCATATAGTGATCTGAAAAAATGAAAGGGGCACTCTGGTTGGTTGCTATGGGCAACAAAGAAAGTCTTAGACCTAGACAGTATTCATATATAAGGTCCTAGGTCTATATTACTTAATACTCCTCTTCTTCCTGTGACACTCACATTCCAGATGGTGAACTCTCTGAGTAGCAATTTGTTTGGCACAGTTTTCAGAGTCCTCAGAGTGCAGAGTCTGAACAGTTCTCTGTTTTTAACCCTTAGGGCTTGTTCACATGGTGTGTTGGATCCGTTTTTGGATCCGAAAAACGCATCCAAAAGCGCTGCATAAATTGCATCCATACGCAGGTCTATGTTTGGCTGCAGCAGGATCGCACCCTATAGTTTATAATAGGGCTCCTGCTGCATCTTTCGGATCAAGAATTGAAATGACAATTCTTTGGATGGATCCGAATAACGCATCACAAAGACGCATGTAAATACTCATCTGCGATCACTCGTCTGAACGCCAATGCGTATTTTACATTGAAAGCAATGTACATTACACTGCACATTGTTAGATGTGTGTTTGGGTCCTTTAGGGTCTGAAACACTGATCCAAACACGCATCTAAAAAACGTATGTAAAGATGGAGTTAACACGCCATGTGAAAATACCCTTAAACTCAATAAAAAGTGTGGACTGTGCGGCACGAGTTGGGGCTATAGAATAAGACATGGTTAGGAATGTAGGCACGGATTATCACTAGAAGAGCAATCGAGCATGATCTTCAGGGGCAGAGACAGGCACATAGTCATGTACGACTAGTGTCGGATGGGAATGCCTGGGCTTGATTCTAGGGGCCCACCTGTTGAGCTGTTTCTGGGCCCACCGATGGAGTTTATTATAGGGGCCCTCCCTACAGCTACTGTAAATGACTGTACAGGCTTCCTATACTCTGCCTCTTGCTTTTTGCCTCGTTTTCTTTGCTTTTCTGCCTCTCCCAAGAATGCATATGCAGCTAAAAAAACAACTCCAGGTCTATCATGCTCAGAGCCCACGGGGAGGGGGGGGTTTCCCCTGTTCCCTTCTGAGCCAGACCGAGCCTGTGAACAACCAAAAGTTAGAACCAGAAGTATCACTATAGAAACAGAACAACCAGGCCAAGTTGAGGAAACTGGATCAGAACAACAACTCTAGCAAAGAGTCACCACCCTACTGACAAGACATTTAGGAGCAGAAGGAATAAGCACAAAACTGCCCAGCAACCCAACTGGCACAGTGATGCCAGCCAAGACCCAGTGCTGGGTAATTAGTAGTGACCACTTCTCGGAGCTCACTGCTGGGCAATTAAATTGCCAGCCTCTGCCCCCCTGCTTTATAGTCACTGGCTCAGTCTTTGGATGTAGTTGTAGACTAGCTATAATCACGTCATTATTAATTTCTCTAATGCTAATGAGTGTTCTGAAACAGGCTCAAGCTGGTTGTGACCTGGAGTACATTTATTTCTGTATATCGAAATTCATTGCTAAGATATTAATAACTATGATACAGAGTGTCACGGGTGGGCCCGCGACCCACGTCCCGGGTCGCGGGCACACCCGTGGTCCCCGCACGAGCGGCACCGCCGCCCGCCATGTGGGCGGTGTGGGCACGCTCCCCCGGCCGGCCGGCCACCTTCTTACTTACGCCGGCGCGCTCCTGTCTCTGCTCCAGCCTCCCGGCGCGCGCGGTCCCGACATCTAAGGCGCGCGCGCCGGCTCTGTGAAATTTAAAGGGCCAGTGCATCGGTAATTGGCTATTGCCGGTCACTGCCCTTATTTAAGCCTGCCAATTCCTGGGGCTGTTGCCGGATCTTTAGTGCCATTTAGCCTACTGAGAAAGCGTTCCAAACCTTGTTCTGACTTACGTGTACCGTGGCCTTAGCTTCCTTTTCCTCGACCACGCATCTTGCCGCCTGCCCGGACTACTGCCTGCCCAAAGGGACCAGGGAACCATTGCCGCCTGCCCTGACCTTCTGCCTGTCCCGACTACGAGCCTGCCTGACGATTCTGCACCACGCTATACTTTGGCTGCCACCGCAAGAAGCATGTCAGGTGGGTAACGACCTGGTAGACTCCCGCCGCAGAAAGTCCATCCCGTTTTGCGGCGGGCTCTGGTGAAAACCGGGACCTACTTAGATTCCGTTCCCTGGCGTGGCTTACGCCATCGCTTGCGGCGGTCCAGTGGATCCACTTCTACGTCTGGGTATGTGACATAGAGCTGTGCTTAAAAAGGCAAAGTAGTAGGTTACAAAATGTTTCTCATTAGTCAATCAATTTTAACCCATCCTACCACATGCTGGTCTGCTTGGTGTTCCTTGTGTTTGTCTGTATATAACATGTCATGTTTTAATATTTTTGAGTTTGTTAAAGCACGGGGTAAATAATAATTAACATTTTAGATTTTTTTAGGCATTTTCTGATATGTCGCCCTTAATTTCTTTCACGGCTGCGGGTGGCTACTATAAAGAAGCCCCAGCTGGCATGCCCAGTGTTATTTGACAAGATAAAATCCTCCTCTGTGGGGGGAGACTGAATGGGGGTAAGCCAAAAAAACATGAAACCCGAGCGGCCTGAATGGTTTTCTTATTTTGGCTGCTTTTTGAAAAATTTTTCATTACTTTAAACCCCAAATGAGTTCAACAGTATATTTTTACAATTATGTACGGGGTATACCCTATATCTATTGTTTATGACAAAGTTGTTTTAACTGTATTTTCTATATTATAAAATTATCCTAAAGGATGAAGGTTCATTTTTGGTGACGTGCCGTGTTGGGCTTATGGGAAAGGATTGCCCCCCAAACACATCTATTTGATTTTTTTTCCTGATTTGTCCAGGTGGCGTGCTTTATGCTTCCCCTTTATCTTTTGCACTAATTTTTTAAAAGATTGGTGGTTTTTTACGAAAATTTGCATATATGTTCGTGTTTTAGTTTTTGTATTGGCCGGGGGATGTTGCCCCGTGAGTACGTTTTTTCCTGAACGGTGTCTGCGCATGTACATCCTCGCACCTCTGCAGCGATGTTTTGGTTTTGTGGCGGGGACGTCCACTTACCCACCAAAAGGGGGCGACCTGCTCTTCCCATGTGAACTATCTGGGAATGAGAGATCTCTGCTCTCTCTGCGGGCCTGAATTGGTTTCCGTGGGGGGGGGGGGGGGGAGGTTACAGGAAGTGATTTTTTGCTTTGTGAGATCACTTCCGGGGGTGTCCACATTAAAGATATCCATGGGGAGCATGGATGCATGGCAGTATAGTCCCCACTGAGGCAAAAGACACATCATCAATCTGTATCTTATTGGATTATCTTGACGGCATTACCACCATATAAGGATATCATGCTAAGTATCTTTATCTATTAGTCTATGTATGCTGTGATTTTAGTCTTGTTGGCTAAATGTTCTTTTGTTACCCCTGATGAACCCTATAGAATTTTTGGGGGAAACGCGTCGGGTCTTGAACAAATCACACGGGTTTTTTGAATTAATGATACAACGGAACGTTGTTTTTGTTTTTTTCTTGTTTTGTACATGTGACTAAAAGAATGATTTTATGTGGATAGAATTGTTTCTCCTAGAGTGTCTATAGCACATATGGGAGTCCTGCTGGTATCCTTTTAGGAACTGTTTAAGGGGTCTGACCTAGGGTGCGCTCTCAATAGGTGGGGCCGCTCCTGTTGGGGCGATTACTCCGCCGAGGGGGGCAATTTTCACCCTTTTGGGTCAGCACCACTATATTGGATATTTAGATTTAGAACCAGCATTTCTTCCTCTCTAGGAGAACAAATTTTGGTGTTTGTTGCTGTGGGTCCTCCTTTTGGAGGGCACTCTTTTAAGGCATATCAAGTAAAAGTTATTTTTTAATTGGGTTTTTTTCTTCACTGTGAATTTTTGCTACAGTAGTTACCTTTGTAACAAATTTTTCCCCACACATTATCTGCTTTTTCAATATGTATTTGTATTTTGTTACAATATTGCATGGTTTCGTCTTCAAGACTCATGACTTGAAAATACTGTAGCAATGACAAAAATCCTAGCTATTTTTCTTCTGTGTGGGAATACAATACATTTACCAGGTCATTGCTAGCTTGATAACATATGCAGTTATCTACTAGGTGTGTGCACTAGACCAGGGGTCCCCAACTCCAGTCCTCAAGGCCCACCAACAGGTCATGTTTTCTGGATTTCCTCAGTATTGCACAGGTGATTTAATCATTGTTAGGCCATTCTGCGGGATATCCTGAAAACATGACCTGTTGGTGGGCCTTGAGGACTGGAGTTGGGGAGCCCTGCACTAGACAACAGGTTGGTTGGAGAGGGCTACCGGCAGCCGCAGTATAGTAGTGTCAGCAAGTCTGCTGGCTAGCACGCATGCCCAGTAGATAGCTATCTACTGGGCATGTGCACCAGTCAGCAAGCCGGATGGCACTCCTATACTGTAGCCCCCCTCAGCCTCCTCGAATTAAATTTCACACTCAGCGCTGCCATCAGTCATCTATTAACCATGTCAGTGCCCCATACAGCCAAATCCCACCCATTAGTATTTCCTATTTTTAACATATCCGTGGGCCCCTTTTTGATTAAGCCCCCTGACAGGAGTACTGTCCTATTGGCACCCCTGTTCACACTATACAAAGTAGTGTGACACTGTGTGTCAGGGATGGCGGTGGGCAGCTACACTATAAAAGCGATGGCCTCCTGACTAGTTTGCATGTATAAGAATTGAAATGTTTATGTATGCCTTATTTGTGTCCATGTTAGTCCAATATTCCAGTTGGGTTTCCCACATTTGTAATTTTACAACACAGCTTTCAGGGAAGCACTAACTACAAAAAACTGTTCTCTACTTTCTGTTGATTAATACCAAACTCTTGAATTTTTTTCTTTTAGGACTGCACTTTTTTTACACGCAAAGAGATCCTCCGGTAAGTAGTGACCAAACATATACACAGAGACTATTGGGCCCTGCAGAAAAACTAAGAACACGCTTCACAACCCACTAACACCCCTTCTATATGTACTATACCTTTATTAAAATGAATGACCATTTTTAGGCATAAATTTTGTGTGGATAAATTTCATAAAATATGTGTAGGGAAGCTCTGTTATTCTAACTTGATAAATGATATTATTCTGAATTTGTGCAGCTACTAATAGGGGATCTGATGACATACAGATTCAGTATTAGACTGGCCCACCATAGTACCATAGGATCCTTTGGTGGGCCCAATCTCAGTCACAATAATGTACATCTAATGTTTCGGGGCCCGAAAGCTTTCGTAGAAGACAACCACATGTGGAACTGACTGTATAACCAGTCACAAGATTTTATTAGGAATTTGATGACTGGTTCTAAAGTCAGCTGGAAAGATATCTCATAAGTGGCTATACACACGTCTTGTTTAGATGAAGGGGGGAGGGGGACTTTAGGATATTTTTCTCTGGTGGGCCCAATTTCCCCCCACACATTACCGGTGATATATTTTTAAATCTCTTTATTTTCTGATTTTTCAATGTATATTTGTGTTTTGTTTCATTATTGCATGGTTTGGTCTTTAAGACTCATGACTTGAAGGTCAAAAATCCTAGCTTTTTTAATTCTGTATGGGCATACAATACAACTACCCGGACATTGCTAGCTTGATAACATATACAATCTATCCAAGGACGTATTGTCAAATCTGCTGGTGGATGACAATGAGGTAAATAGACAGCAATTCATTGTTATTGATATCTACTAGATGGGAGGCTGGGTAAGAAGACATTTAACATAGGCTTCATTATGTAAAATGAATAATAATGCTAGGTTGATAAACAGGAACAGTGCTTATGGCATAAGTCCCTGTGTGTATTAGTAATAGCTTTTTGAGATTTTGAATTGTACTTTAAGTTATAGCTATTTGCAAATTATATGATGTTTTAAATTATGCTGATTTCTGGTACTTTAGAAGTGTACATTTATTCAACAATTCTGGAGGAAACCTTTTGAAGTGCTTTCTGAGGTTTGCAAGGCCTATATGCTACCAACATATTCCGTTAAGCTGTTGCTTGAAGTTGTTGATAATAAAGTTTGGCACAACTATGATAAAATATTTGTACAAGTGCATTTCTCCTTGGTAGGAAAGTTAGCAATGTGCTGGATGGGAGCAAGAACTCCTATTATATCTCAATAGAAATCATTAGTTATTAGAGCTATTTCCTATAAAAATATAGCCTATAAAAACCAGGGCTGTTTTCAAAAGTTTTTGAAGGTAATGCAGAGGTGTTATATCTCAACACTTTTATAATACAGTTGAAACCAGAAGTTTACATACACTATATAAAAAACCCATATGCATCTTTTTCTCACTATCTAACATAAAATCAGAGTAAACCTTACCCGTTTTAGTTCAGTTAGGATTACCCAAATTATTTATATTTGCCAAATGCCAGAATAATGAGAGTAAATTTTTCAAGGCATTTTTATTACTTTCTGCAAAGTCAAAGTTTACATACACTAGGATTACTATGATGTCATGTCTTTGGAAGCTTCTGATTGGTTTATTGGCAACATCTGAGTTAGAGACACACCTGTGGATGTACTTTAAAGCACACCAGAACCACACTGCTTCTGTGTGTAACATCATAGGAAAGTCTAAAGAAATCAGCCACAATATCTGGAAGAGAATTGTGGACTTGCGCAAGTCTGGATCATCCTTGGGTGAAGTTTCCAGATTCCTGAAACTGCCTCATTCATTTGTACAAACAATTATACACAAGTAAAAACAAGATGGAAATGTCCAGCCATCATATCGCTCAGGAAGGAGATGGGTTCTGTGTCTCAGAGATAAAAGTGCTTTGGTTTGACATGTGCATATCAACTCGTGAACAAAAGCAAAAGTCCTTCTAAAGATGCTGGTCGGAAGCTGGTAAGATTATATCATTTTCCGCAGTGAAACGAGTACTGTATCAACTTGTACTGAAATGCAAATGCACACAGGAACAAAGACCTACATCTTTGGAGACACGTCCTATGGTCTAACAAAGCTAAAATAGAACTGTTTGGCCATAATGACCATCATTACGTTTGGAGCAAAAGGGAGAAGCTTGGAAGCCTAAGTACACCATCCCAACTGTGAAACACGGGGGTGGCAGCATCATGTTGTGGGATTGTTTTTCTGAAGAAGGGACTGGTGCACTTCACAAAATAGATGGCATCATGAAGAAAGAAGATTATGTGGCGATACTGAAGCAACCTCTCAAGACATCTGCCAGGAAGTTAAAGCCTGGGTGGAAATGGGTCTTCCAAATGGAGAATGCCCTGAAACATTCTGCCAAACTGGTTATCAAGTGACTTAAGGATATCCAGGTCAATTTTTGGAGTGGTCATCACAAAACCCTGATCTCAATCCTATTAAAAATTTATGGGCATAGCTGAAAAGGCAGGTGCGAGCAAGGCGACCTACAAACATGGCTCAGTTACACGAGTTCTGTCAGGAGGAATGGGCCAAAATTTCTATCAACTATTGTGAGAAGGTTGTGGAAGGATATGCAAAACGTTTGTCCCAAGTTATATAGTTTAAGACCAGTGCTACCAAATAGTAATGAAATATATGTAAACTTTTGACTTAGTGGAAGGTAATAAAAATGCCTTAAAAATTCTCTCTCTCTTTATTCTGGCATTTGGCAAACATAAATAAATTTGGTAATTGACTTAAAACGGGTAAGGTTTTGTAACGAACCTAGGTAGTGGATCTGCTGGGTCACCGCAAGCGGTGGTAATAGCCGTACCAGGGAGCGGAGTCTAAGTGGGTCCCAGTTTTAACCAGAGTCCAACAGGTCGCTACCACTGATGCTACTTGCTTGAGGTGGTAGCCGAGGTGCAACAAAGTACCAAATCGACAGGCAAACTCGTAGTCGGGGACGGGCCAAGAGGTCAGGGCAGGCAGCAAAGGTTTGTGGTCAAGAAACGTAAGCCGGAGGGACTGTTTCACAGAACTGGCAACCGGAACGTAAAGAAGGCTGCCTCGAATAGGGTAAGGACACTATGGATTCGGCGGAGTCCAGGAAGCAGTGGAGCCCTTAAATAGAGTCAGCGGCCGGCAACCCCAATTACCGGCTCGCTGTCCCTTTAAATCCGAGAGAGCCGGCGCGCGCGCACGCCCTAGGGAGCGGGAACACACGCACCGGCCGGCAGTCAGGAGAGAAGCAGCAGGAGCGTGGTCAGGTAAGTCCGTGCGCCCGTGGGAGCGAGTGCGCCCGCAGACTGCGGCGCAACGCTCCCTGGGCGCAGCAGGGACAGGGCAGAGACGAGTGCGCCTGCAGCCGGACCCCGGGCTGCGGCGCCACTGGTATCCGTACCCTCTCCCTCTGGTCCGAAGAAATTTCCGAAGCATTTCTTTCACCGTAAAGACATCCGAGGTACCAGTTACCGGAGAAGGAGGTGACACCCTACGAGAATATCTGTTTTGAAAGAGTGGCTTAAGCAGGGAAACGTGGAAGGAGTTTGGGATACGCATGGAGGGGGGAGCCGGAGCTTGTAGGACACCGGGTTGATTTTCTTTAGTACCACAAAAAGACCAGGGTAGCGGGGGTCCCATTTATAGGATGGAATCTTCAGATGGATATACCTGGAAGACAGCCAGACCTTATCCCCGGGAGCAAACGAGGGTGGCGACCCCCTGTGCTTATCCGCCCGCAGCTTCATCCGGGCGGAAGCCTGACGCAGCGATCGTCGAGTGTTGCTCCAGACGGTTTTTAAGTCACGAACCAAGGAGTCCACGGCAGGGAGGTCAGAGACCATTGACAGAGGAAGGGGTGGGCGGGGATGAAGACCATAAACCACAAAAAACGAGGAGGCATCCGCCGACTCCGAATCCAGAGAGTTGTAAGCGAATTCCGCCCAAGGTAATAGACACGACCAATCGTCTTGCTGGGCCGACACAAAATGGCGTAAATAATTCTCCAGGACATGGTTGACTCTCTCCACCTGGACGTTAGTCTGCGGGTGATAAGCCGAAGAGAAGTCCAGATCCACTTTCAGCTGGAAACAGAGGGACCGCCAGAATCTGGAGACAAAATGCACTCCGCGATCTGACAGAATGTGACGAGGAAGGCCATGCAGACGGAAGATGTGCTGGAAGAAAAGGGACGCCAAGCGAGGCGCAGAAGCCAAACCGGCGAGTGGTACAAAGTGTGCCATTTTGGAAAACTGGTCGACGATGACCCAAATGACGGTATTACCACCCGACAACGGGAGATCCGTTATAAAATCCATGGCAATATGGGACCACAGGTGGTCCGGGATGGGCAGTGACAGAAGCAACCCTGCCGGCTTAAGGTGGGGAGTTTTATTGCGGGCACACGAAGACCATGCCGCCACAAAGGTCGTGACATCCTTGCCCAGGTCAGGCCACCAATAGTAGGGACAAATGAGCTGCGCTGTCTTCAGCTGTCCCCTGAAGCTAACAACTGCGTTTTGGCTTCACCTATCCAATTGCAAAACATTTCCATTTCTTTCTGTTCTTTACAACAAGAAGCTATCTTCTGTAATGTCTCTAAATCCCATGTACCTTCTTGAGGTAACTCAGGTATACACAATCGCCATTTACTCCAAAAATGATGTATGTCTACCCCATATATTTTTAGCATATGGGTCATAGGACTTCCTCCGGTATATAGGATGTACTTATTCCTATCTGGGGGCACATCAGACTTGTTCTTTCTGCAAGTTGATGACACATTCCCCATGTTTATGAAGTCCTTATTAACCAAGGAATAGTACCCACCTCGTCAGATGGACTAAAACAACTGTTTATAGCCTCCTATAATACCCTTCACTGAGGCACTCCTTGCTCAGTGGACACTTTCTATATTACTTAAAAGAGCATGTGGCGATTGTCTAGTACCTTGTTGTAATCATACAATACAATGACAATTCTCAAATGAAATGTAATAACTTCTACTTCTATGCGAGACTTATTATAGTAAACAGTTATACTAACAGCAAGGAAATATTCATGTGCAAAAATAACGCATATATACAACCCAAAAATAGAAGGAAGAAAATAGCAACAATAAACAAATTAATGTGCATACACAATGCAAACCAAACCAGTATGAAGTAAGCTAAATTATCTCACCGCTTGAGGGCAGCCGCCCCTAAGGAGAAGAAAAACACAGAAGACAAAACAAAAGCCCATCCAATAAAAACAGTGGATACAAGACAACAAAACAAAGTTCAGTAACAAAACAGATAACTTATTTCACTTTTAAAGCAACACTGCAAATTGTGACAATTTCTTATCTGAACCTCAACTTTTACAACTCTATAAAACTTTAACGCTAAACTATAAACCAAATTGATACGTGGGAGAGAGAGAATAATAGAGAAACCTCACTTACAGCGATTAACAGGATCCAACACCTTTTTGCAGAGAAGCTATGGATTTGTGTGTGGCAAATGCTCACCGTGCTAGCAGATCCCAGGTTCTCAAAGCAAAGGGGTGCTTGCGTATCCCGTTCTTCACTCTGGTGATAGGTTTTCTGATCCGAGTCACGGCACCAAAATGATGTAGATATCCTTTCTTAGCAACCTCTCTGTCTCCCACGGACCTTCAAACATAACAATGCACTGTGATTCTATTCAAAAGATTAGACTGCTTTATTATGGACTGACATTATTTTTTAAAGGTATAGGCGTGATCATACAGAGAAGGTAGTCATATTACAATCCAATCAAAGATAAGTATATAGCATAAGATATAGGTTACAATCAAATCAGTGTCTTAATGTAAAGATATCATTTATTTCTTAAAATCATGACACCCTCCCATCTACCAAAAAATGAAAATGAAATACTCTGACATCTGCCTTAGTTACACTAATTTAATAACCTTAAATAAGCAGCAGCTATGACCTGTTATTCAAATGGCCTCGGCCTTCTTTAGGACGTATCTCTAGACCAATTATTATGATGTGAGAGGAACAGAACATGTCCTTGTTATCTAGTCAGAAAATTCATATTTGAAACAAGATTTAAGGTTTTGAAGAAGACATGATGGGATGCCTTTAAATGCTAAAAATTATCAAACTTATTTCAAATCTGTTTCAGGACGGGGCCTATGATATGCCACATCCTTTATCATATGTAAAGACTTCCATGCATCCAGCCACCATCTTGGACAATCCAGGGGTGAATAATTTTAGCTCATGGATCACTGCTTTGGTAAGTGGACTGGCACACTGACATATATCACTCCGACACAAGGCTTCTTTAGAACTGATCTCAGTCAGCTTTATTTGTCATTAGTGTTGAGCGATTTTTATCGACAAAGTTGAAATCAGCAAGGTTTTTATGGTGATCGAAATTTTCAGATTTCATAGATAATTAAGGTTAAAAATCTGTGAATAATCTTATTAAGATTGCGCCATTTTCAGGCGCTTCCCTGTCATTTTGGCGGCCAGAAAATTCAGGATTACAGATATAGAGCCGGGTGAGATGTGTGTGCGACGTCATGACTGGGATGTGTATCAGGTTTTGCGATTGGCTGGAAAATGCACATGACTCGTTTTAACATTAGAACAAGCCCTTCCTGTTCAGCCTTAGTGTCTTCAGTGTATCATAGGAATAGGACGTGCGCTCTGCCTGTGGCAAACAGCTCAGCGAAATTAGTCTATTTCTGCACAGAGAAACCTCTACTATTATGCTGTGATCATTCCTAATTTAGTTAGATTAGAGATTTGAACATTTTATGTAGTTAGCTAGAGAATTATATAGCAGCATCTACCGCTGTAAAGTCACGGGTGGGAGCTAGGGGGGGGGGCGGGCCGCGCGCAGAACAAAGACAAGCTCTATCTATAAAAGAACACGGATAAAGTTACACCAAGACTTAGTGTAGACAATGCACTGCAATATCTTTATTATTACAGTTTGCTGTTAGAAATATCTCCTGGATAATTGGGCAGCTGACACCTTATATTGGTACCACATTATTTCTAGTAACTGCAGGTCTCTTTGTAAGGTGCAAAGCTCACTTTTTTTATCAGTATACATTTCAGATAGGTGTTCATTTTCATTTTTACCCATTCCACCTGTGTTGATTATCCACTTGCAGTTAAATTTACAATCCAGCAATCTTGAATTCAGCACAGGTTTGTTTGTTGACATAAAAATAACGTGTCATCATACGCGAAAACATAACAGTTACTGTGTTTTTGAACTTTGCGAACCCTGCTTTGTTTTATTGACGCAGCATACACGTAAATCTTGAAAACAGGCAATTCTATAGTCAATACAAAGGTGAATTGAAAGGTGCAAAAATTACCGTGTATATACGAATACAAACAGATACCGGTTTTAGACTTTTGCGCACCCAGCTTTGTTGATGACGATCAGCATCCACGTAATCTTAAAAACAGCAATTCTATAGTCACACGTGTGAATTGAAAGGTGCAAAAATACTGTGTATTATACGAAAACATAACAGATACGTGGTTTTTGGAATTTTGCGCTCCCAGCTTTTGTTCATTGACGCAGCATTAACACGTAAATTATTAATAAACAGCAATTCTTTAGTCACACAGGTGAATTGAAAGGTGCAAAAATACAGTCTGTATTATACGATAACAAACAGATACGTGTTTTTGATTTTGCGCACCCAGCTTTGTTCATTGACGACAGCAACCACGTAAATCTTAAAACAGCAATTCTATTAGTCACCACAGGTGACATTGAAGGTGCAAAAAATACCGTGTATTATACGAAAAATCATAATCAGAAGTGTTTTTTTTTCTTTTGCGCACCCAGCTTTGTTTCATTGCACGCAGCATCCACGTAAATCTTATAACAGCAATTCTTATAGTAACGCACAGGTGAATTGAAGGTGCAAAAATACCGTGTTATTATACGAAAACATAACTGATATGTGTTTTTTTGACTTTGGGCAGCACCCAGCTTTGTTCATTGACGTCTGATCCACGTAATCTTAAAAACAGCAATTCTATAGTCACCACGGGGAATTGAAAGGTGCAAAAAAATACTGTGTTTTATACGAAAACATAACAGATACGTGTTTTTGACTTTTGCGCACCAGCTTTGTTCCATTGAGCAGATTCCAAGTAAATCTTAAAACAGCAATTCTATAGTCACCACAGGGGAAATTGAAAGGTGCAAAAAATTACCGTGTATTATACGAAAACATAACAGACGTGTTTTTTTACCCTTTGCGCACCCTGGCTTAGTTCATTGACGCAGCATCCATGTAAATCTTAAAACGCATTTCTATAGTCACACAGGTGAATGCAAAGAGTGCAAAAAATACCGTGTATTATACAGAAAAACATAACGGATACGTGTTTCTTTGCACTTTGCGCACCCCAGCTTTGTTCATTGACGCAGCATCCACGTTAAATCTTAAAACAGCAATTCTATTAGTCACCACAGGTGAATTGAAAGGTGCAAAAAATACGTGTATTATACAAAAACCATAACAGATATGTGTTTTTTGACTTTTGCGCACCCAGCTTTGTTCACTTGACGCATCATCCACGTAATCTTAAACACAGACAATTCTATAGTCACCAAAGGTGAATTGAAAAGGTGCAAAAAAATACCGTGTTTATATGAAATACATAACGATACGTGTTTTTTGCACATTTTGCCCAGTCCAGATTTGTTTGATAGGACACATTGCAGTTAAATTTGAATCAGCAATTTTGTTTTGATTAGAGGGACTTTGAGAAATAGCTGTGATTTGCCGTCTTTTAATAAGGACTTTCCAAAACTATTCCATAACTTCTCAAATTTTTATATTTCTGAACATGGAGCGAAATGCAGGTGGTAAGAGAGCCAAAGAGGGGGTAGCACATGGAGGTAGGGAGGTACGAGAGAAGGTGCTCCTTCCAGTGCTGGCGACAACACGCATGCCAGCAGATCGTCAGTATGCAGGACCGTCAGGCCTGTCATCGCTGGTCAGGGGCCCTGTGAATCTAAGTAACGAACAGCCAATCGCCAATCTGTCCATTCAGTGGTTAATGCATCCTAGCATCTAGCAGTCTTACATCCTCCTCCTCAGTTTCCCCCCCCCCCCCCCCCACCGGCCACAATGTCGTCATCAGCCTCTCAGCATCCGTCCAACATGAAGCAGTACAATGTCAACCTCGTGTTACCACCAATGTGGTTTTATCCTCGTCTGGAAGTCCATCTTGATGACAAAATGCGGTTGGGGTCAGAAGCATGTTAAAAGAATAAGAGGTGATTTAGTTTGCCTGACGACCCAGTTACTGATGCCATCAGAGGAGGTGAAGGAAGACCGTCAATCGGCAAAAATCCGGGCGGTCGGCAACGCCTTGCAGTGCCCCTTGCTTGTAGCCCGGAGCTTATGGATGCAGTAAGTCAGGACGTGAAAGTCACGTGTGTTGATGATGATGATGATGACGACATTTCGGATCCATCCTGGTCTTTTTCCGCAGAATTTGCTTGCGAGAGGCTTCATCAGTGGAAGAGAGGAAGCGATGGGGTAGTGAGTCAATACGGGTCCGCCACAAAAAGGGAGAGGGCGGTCGCAAGAGTCCGCTGATATGATTCCGCCAGCCACGGTCTGCGCAAACCCCGCTCCTAGCTTATTCGCCGTCAAAAGGTCTAGGAACCTCTCAAGCCTGGGCCTTTCTTTGAGCAAGCCTCTGATTCACCCAGCGATGTCATATGACGCTTTGCCGTAAACGCATAAGTAGAGCAAGAACCTTAAGTGGTTAACACCACCACATGTCTAGTCACATTACAGCGAATGCATGAGTTGAAAATGGAGGGAACACTTGGCCAAAAAGGCCAGGACGACGCCGGGCCTCCCAACCACTGTACACCTCTGTCTACCGCCTCCTCCTCCCTCCCCACCACCAAGCGTTCCTCTCTGCCCATGTCTTCAGAGTCATGATCGGGATCAAGCCTCCGCTTCCAGCATCCCACCGTCGCCCGGTAACTCACCAGCACCACCAGAGACCCATCCTACCCCTTCTCCTTCACCAGTTTGACGGACCTGCTATGCCGTACAGCAGCCAGTTCTTTAATATAGCAGACAGCCTTTCTGTCTTCCAGGTTGGGGAGACAGAAGAAACACTTTAACCCAAACATCCATAAGCAAAATGCCTGATTGTCGGCATTGCCAAGGCTTTTGGATTGGAAATGTTGCCTTTCCGTGTCTGGTGGACACAGATGGGTTCCGCCACGTAATGGCCCTCGCTGCCCCCAATACAGATGCAGTGCAGGCATTTCTTTGCCAGAAAAGCCGTTCCTACCCTGGCCAGCCACGTGTCATCTAAAATTTCAGGCGCGTTGTCTGCATCTGTGTCCGGAAAAGTCCATCTCACCACCGACTCATGGACTAGTAAGACACGAGCCAAGGCCGCTATATCTCTGTGACAGCTCAAATGGGTGAGCTGGGTGGATGTATCTGGGGGTTGACGGTGGCTCTCAGGCTCGGCCGCAAAGCTCTATCAAAAAAACCGCAGGGATGGTGCAGGGCTCTTTCCCCCAAGGTCATATGGTGCATCAGTGCCCACGAGGACAACCAGGCCGTGTTGAAATTAATCTGCCATTGGGAGACCGTCCACACAAAGAGTCAGGAGGCTGTGACGGCTCTCGGCAACTGATGGACCGAGCTCTGGCTGGGTGACAAGAACCTTGTGCCAGGCAAGGTGAATGTGCGATAACGGGCGATATCTGTGGCCGCCCTTTAAGATCGGTAGGCTGGAGCACAATCCCTTGCCTGGCCACATGTCATGAACCTTGTCGTCCAGAAATTTCTAAAGAGTACCGGGTCTTGGAAGGCTGCTTGAAGAAGGTCGAAGGTCTGAGTTCGCACTTCTGCCGTTAGGGACCCTGCTTCGTCCGCTAGCTGCGTTGCAGCGTCAGCTCGGGCCTCCCCGTCAACCTTTCTACATTTGTTGATGTCGGCCAACAAGCTGGATTCCAACATCCACATGCTCAGCGATTGTGGCAGCAGCGCAATGCCATTACACAGTACGAGTGACACATGGCCTGACAAGCCAGCGGGTGCGGAATCGGAGGTGTTGAGCAACGAAGTGGTGGCAGGTGAAAGAGGCTCTGCACCATCATTGCCAGTTTTGAAAGAAGCCACATAAATGGTCTGTGCGGACGATGCACCCTTGTCAGCTTGACCATTGTGTTGTTCTTTGTTCCTGCGAACGATCGTTAGACACTCTGAAACATCAGTTCCCGCCAGCGAAGGAAAGAGGTGACGGGACAAAGATGCGGACACGGTGCCTTTGCTCTCCGTCAAATACCACAAGGCCCGTCGCTTCTTCAATTTTATCGGTATTATTAGGCAGTGAGTTCAGGGTCCAGAGCATAGTGCAAGGGCAGTCACTAGCTCTCAGGGTGCATCATCTGAGGGCAAGTCATGGCTGTGTTGAAGCTGTGCTGGAGATGCGGAGGAGGTGGAGGAAGGTAATTCGTAGGACCACCGACAGTCCTGCCTTGGAAAGAGGGTGGCGTGATTTGAGGCGATGAGGTAGATGAGTTTGCTAGTGCCCCTCAACCCAGAGGCATTGGGAACTCAGGATCATCTCTCATTGGGTGCTTGGATACTCCATTTCTCCAACATGATCTCGCATTAAGGCCATCAAAATTGAACATCAGTTACTGGGTGGCACCCTCCTGGATCCCCGGTACAAAACAAATAAACTTAAAAACTTCGGCACTTTTCCTTCCACCACCCAATTAGAGGAGTAAAATGCAGGGAATGGGGACCTTGCTGATTGATCAACTGGATCATCTGTTGGCGTCCTGCTTCACGTTCTTCAAATGTCAAGGTGGAACAACGCAGCGGACGTGACAGCAGTAGAGTGCAAGTAGCTGTGCGGACAGCAGCAGACAGCAGCAGGCAAGGTTGGGCAGAAGCCTAATGGGTGACCTCTTGGCAATCTTTATTTACCACCTTATCCAACGCAGCAATGCAGCCCACAGATAACAACAACCAGAGACCAGCTTAGATCATGGTGCACGACTATCTGCGTCTCAACCACCAATGTTTTTGTATGTGTTCCGGACCCAATAGACTTCTGGGTATCAAATTGGGACGAAGGCCCCGAGTGGTCGCCACACCATAGAGGTGTTATACCTGCCCAGCTGCCTGCGTCATATCTGGTGCGGACTTCAGCACAGCTCGGAGGAGTCATTACAGACAAACGGCATCCGGCTTTCCACAGATAATGTGGATGTTTGATTTCATCAAGATGAATCAGGCATAGATCTCTGATGATGTTGTGGCCCCAATTGCCGAGGTCACCGATTAGTTTCTGGCTCTAATTCTCATTCCTCTCCAAACAGAAATGGTCCTCTTGAAAAAACTTATTTTTAAAATGATCATTTCTTACTGCCATTTTTTATTCTCAACAAAAAAAACAAAAACTCCCAACAGTTCATTTTGCTGGTTTGCTGTGGCAGGAGACAAAGACACAAGGTTTCATGACAAAACCATATTCCATTTACCACATTCATCTTTAGAATTTTTCTCATTGTCATATGGTTTTGGGGCATGTTGCCTCACAATTTTAACAGTGGCTAGGAAGTCATATTTATAATTTTTTGGGGTCATGTTGCTGTGAGATCACAGCAATAAATCATGGTCCTTTGGAACAGAACTGTGGTTCTAAGTGGCATTTCTCTTCACAATTTTTAACAGTGGTGAGAAGTAATTTTTATAATTTATTTTGGTGTCATGACTGCTGTAACAGTGCGGCGCTGGACAGACGTAATGCCGAGGCGCCGACGCAGGGTGTGGATCTTGTGCATCACCGCAGGCGAAGGTGGTAGCTGGAGGGACAACGCAGGGAGTGGAGTCTAAGGGGCCTGTCTTCACCAGAGCCAGCCGCAAAAAGCGGGATGGATTTGGCTGCGGGACCCAGGTCATACCCCTGGCGTGGCTTACCTGCGGCGACAGCCGGGGTACATCGGACAGGGAAACACTGGTAACCATAGGAGACACATAAGCAGGGAGGTACAAACGTACTCAGGAACACAGCTGGATAAAAGGAGGGTTAAACGTACATATAGCACCACAGGATACGGCAGGACACTGGACAGGGTACAACATCAGGTACAGACCTGGGAACAAGGGAGAACAGGTGAGCAAATACAGGACCCCCCCCCCAGGAACACGGCAGGATACAGGAGGACCAGACACGACGGAAGGAACGGCCAGGGGCTCAGATGACCAAGACACTGGACCAGCATTCAGGGGTTTAAAGGCTCAAACAGCAGGACCTGAGATGTGGAGGGCTCAAGGATGGGCAGCAGCTGGACACAGCATTAAGACTGCAATGAACTGCACCCAAATAGAGTAGAGACAAGGAACTTCTCTTATAGCACAGAGGTCAGGGGTGAAGAGGATGGTGCACAGAACAGGAAACTATAATAGGCAGGATGCGCCGCACGCACGCCATGGAGGCACAGTGCCACAGAAGGACCCAGGAGCAACAAGACTGGACAGGACAGGCAAGTTACATAGCAGAACACGGCTGCTGGGACCCATTCTGCACAGGGAGCCCCAGCAGAGACACGGCAGGCACGAAGGCCGACGTCCAAGGCAGGACCGCGCATCGAACCGTGGCAGTACCCCCCCCCTCAAAGCCCCTCCTCCCCTCCAAATCACAGAATGGATTCCACATAGGGCCTGGGGCCCGCAACTTTACGGGGGCAACCCCAAAACCAAGTACAGGCTGCTATAATAAATAACCAGTATAGGGAAAACTAGAAACGGAGGTGCATGGGAGGAACAAGCGGGGCAATCTTGGCAAAATGGGAGGGGGACTCAGAAGGCTCAGGGCGGGACCGTAAGCCACGGGGACTCAGAAGGCTCAGGCGGGACCGTAAGCCACGGGACTTATAGAAGGCTCAGGGCCGGGACCGTAAGCCACGGGGATCTAAGGGCTCAGGGCGGGACCGTAAGCCACGGGGACTCAGAAGGTCAGGGCGGGACGTAAGCCACGGGGACTCAGAGGGATCAGGGCGGAACCGTTAGCCACGGGACTCAGAAGGCTCAGGGCGGGACGAAAGCCACGGGGACTCGAAGGCTCAGGCGGGTACCGTAAGCCACGGGGGACTACAGAAGGCTCAGGCGGGACCGTAAGCCACGGGGACTCAGAAGGTCCAGTGCGGGACCGTAAGCCACGGGGAATCAGAAGGCTCAGGACGGGGACCACCGTCAAAGCCACGGGGATCAGAAGGCTCAGGCGGTACCGTTAAGCCACGGGGACTCAGAAGGCTCAGGGCGGGACATTGAGCTAGGCCAAACGTAAGCTTGGGCTGGACCCATAGCTAGGCCAACGTAAGCTCTGGGAATGGACCATGAGCTAGCCAAACGGCAATGCTCTGGGCTGGGACCATGACTAGGCCCAAACGCAAGATCTGGGCTGGACCATTGAGCTAGGCCAAAGCTAGCTCTGGGTGGACCATGTGCTAGGCCACAACGCAAGCTCTGGGCTGGACCATGAGCTAGGCCAAACAGCAAGCTCTGGGCTGGACCATGTGCTAGGCCAAACGCAAGCTCTGGGCTGGACATGAGCTAGGCCAAACGTACGCTCTGGCTGGACATGAGACTAGGACCAAACGAAGCTCTGGGTGGTCCCATGAGCTAGGCCAAAACGTAAGCTCATGGGGCTGGACCATGATGCTAGGCCAAAAACGTAAGCTCTGGGTGGACCATGAGCTAGGGCCAAACGTAAGCTCTGGCCTGGACCATGAGCTAGGCCAACGTAAGTTCTGGGGTCTGGACCATGAGATAGGCCAAAAGTTAAAGCTCTGGGCTGGACCTTGAGCTAAGGGCCCAAAACGTAAGCTCTGGGCTGGACCATGAGCTAGGCCAAAACGTAAGCTCTGGGCTTGGACAATGAGCTAGGCACAATCGTAAGCTCTGGGTTGGAACCATGTGCTAGGCCAACGAAGCTCTGGCTGGCACCATGAGCTAGGTCAACGGGTGCAGCAAACTCTAGACGAGGGCAGGGTCACCCCGGAGGGATCATGGTCAGTTCATACTGTAAAGGTCGCTGCTCGCCGATGAGTAAGCATCATCGCGCAGCAGCCGCAGACATCGGGTGTGGTCTATGGGGGGGTGGGGTGTTCCACCCCCCCCATAAACCGCAGGCGAGGGTTGTAGCTGGAGGGGTACAATAAATAAATTCCAACGGTGGGGTGTTGGGGCAACAAAGCGGGGGGGGTGGGGTATAAAGTGGAGTCTAAGGGGCCCCCTGGTCTTCGCCAGAGACCGCCGCAAAGCGGGATGGATTAGGCTGCGGGGTCCCCCCAGGTCACTACCCCTGACGTGGGCTACCTGCGGCGACCAGCCGGGGTATAAGGTACAGGAAACACAGGAAACATAGAGGAACATAAAGCAGGGCAGGTTAAAACGTACTCAGGAACACAGCCAGGATACAGGAGGGGGTTAAACGTACATCTAAGCACCAACAGGATACGGCCCAGCGAAAAAAAAACATAAATACAAAACCTGGGAGGGTGGGGGAGGGACGGGTAAAAACATAAGGTACAAGGAAACCAGGGAACACGGGAGGAAACACGGAGAGCAAATACAGGGACTGAACACGGCAGGATACAGGGGAACAGACACAGGGAGGCGGCAGGATCAGATGACCAAACACTGGCCCAGCATCCAGGGGTTAAAGGTTTCAAACAGCGACCTGAGATGCTGGCAGGAGCTCAAGAGGGGCAGCAGAGGGACACAGCAAAAGACGCAATGAACTACCCAAGTAAGACAAAACTTCCTCTTATACCCAAGGCGGGGTGAAGAGGAAGGTGCACAAAAAGGGAAAAACTATAAATGGGCAGGAAGCTGCCGCACGCACGCCTGGAAGGCACAGTGCACAGACAGGCCCCCAGGAAGAACAAATGGACGGGACAGGCAAGTACATGCAGAACCACTCGGGACCCCTGCACGGGAGCCCAGCTGAGACATGGAGGCACGGACAGGCCGACGGCCAAGGAGGGACCGCGGCATAAAACCTGACGCTGCTTTGAAATGGAGCAATACAACATTTTCCTATTCAAAAAATGTTGTTTCTAATAGACTTTGTTTTACAATTGTCAAAAGTGGCTCAGGGGAAAGTTTTGAATTTTTGGGGGGCATTTTGCAGTGCATGCACTTTTACTACAGGTCCTTTATAAAAAAAAGTTGTTTCAACGACATTGTTCTTTACAATTGTCCAAAGGGTCAAGGGTCTGCTTTGAATTTTTTTGGGGGCATTTTTGTGACATGCAGCTATACTAAGGTCCCCATTTTAAAAAAAAAGTTGTTTCTAACAGACATTTGTTCTTCCAATGGTCAATGTGGTCAAGGGTAATGGGCGTCAAAAAGGGGAAAAGGTAGGATCTGTTAACCCCCTTACCGCCGGAGCCAGTTTTTTGGGCCTCCTGACAGGCCCCATTTTTGAAATTTGGTCTGTGTCATTTATGTGAGAAAAACTTTTTTTACCTTTAACCATCCCTGTATTCAAGTTGTTTTCTTGGGCCAAACTGTTTTCTTTAAGATATAAGAAATTTTGGTCCAAAAAAAATTGTTTTTTGTGAAAAAAAATCAAATTATGGGAAAAAAAGTGAAAAAAATTTACCAATTTCAAACTTCAAAAATTTCTGCAGTAAGACAGAAGTTTTCCCTCAAAATAGTTTATTTAACTGACACCATTGTCTGCTGTAGTTTGGCATCATTTTTTTTAAATGTATTTTTTTTTTTTTTTAGACATTAGGGGGCTTATAAATTTAGTAGTTTTTTTAAAATTTTCAAGAAAATTTGCAAAAAAACTTTTTTTGGGGGCCAGTCCAGCTTAACGTGACTTTGATTGACCGTATGTTAGATACCTGTAGGGACCATCAGGGACACACACACAGAAAGGGGCCCTGACCTGACCCCAACCCCTGTCCCTGCCTTTTGGGGAACCCGATCCTTAACGGGCCGGGCCCCCAAACCCAAGACGAAATGCACTGTTATAAGTGTGACACAGCGGGACAACGACACCAAACAAGAGATAGTCAGGCGGTCCCCATCAGCAACAGTTCGGGGAAAGAGGTACGAGGGTAAGACAAGGGGTAACCGGGGGCAGTCCAAAGTCGGCAACAGCACGGGCAACGGGTACAGAGACTGGGAAAGGGGGGAAAAAGGGGGTCCAAAGCCAAAGTCGGGAGCCAGAACAAAGAAACAAAAAGGCGAATACGGGAAAAAAAAATATACACAAAGATTGAGGAATGGGTGGCTATAAAAAAGGGGGGGGGAGGAAAAGAGAAGAGGTGATAGGAAGCAGGATTGTCAATCACGAGAGTGAGATTAACCCCGAGAGTGCTGGAAAGATCCGGGCCCGGGGGTTGGCCGAACAAATTTGATCCCGAAGGAAGACAGTGTTAACAAAAAAAAGTAAGGGCCCCAGTTATGGGAGCGGCCTTCGCCGACGACCAAGCCAGAAGACCGAACCCTGACAGTACCCCCCCTTCTATAGGGGCCACGGCCCTTTTGGTCCCCCTGGTTTGGAGGGGGTTTGCTTGGTGGAACTTTTTCCCCAAGTCTGGGGGCGTGCAAGTCCCCCGCTGTCACCCACACCGTCCTCTGGCCATACCCTTTTTGTGAACTAGGTATTGGAGAGGTTCTGGATCTGCGGGAGTCAATTAACGCTCAAATTTTGTATTCTAATCCCCTTGTATAACCAAGGGCGAGGAGGGTGACGGGCCGGTACAGCAAAAGTACTTTTTTAAATAAGGACTTGTGAAACCAGGATGAATGCGGGGGAACCGGGGGGCGTAATCAAAAGATACCGGGGTTTT
>JAODAL010048649.1:0-28820 GCA_025379985.1 Phyllomedusa bahiana | reverse complement strand
CCAGGTTGTAGTTAGTGGCACTAGAGGAGGGCACCCCCTGGGATACCAGGTTGTAGTATAGTGGCACTGAGGCAGGGCTTTCCCCTTTATACAGGATGTATATAGTGGCACTAGGAGCAGGCATTCCCTGGTACAGTATTGTATGTGGACTAGGGCGGGCTTCCCTGGGATCAGGTATTAGTATATGGCATAGGGAGGGCATTCCCTGGTCATATGTGTATGTGGCCTAGAGAGCAGGGCTTCCCTAGGATACCAGGTATGTTTTTATATGGCACTAGAGAGCGGGCCCCCTTTGGATCCAGGTTTTTTGTTTTGGGGATAGAGAGCAGGGCATTCCCTGGATACCAGGTATGTGTATAGTGGCCTTGGAGCGGGTTTCCCCTAGGATACCGGTTGTAGTAAGTGGCACTAGAGAGCGGGGCATTCCCTAGGATACCGGTATTAGTTTGGGGCATAGGGGAGAGGGCTTTCCCCTAGGATCCAGGTATGTGTTTTGTGGACTAGAGAGCAGGGCTTTTTTTAGGATCCCGGTATGTAGTATAGTGGCATAGGAGAGCAGGGCTTTCCTAGGATCAAGGTATGTAGTATAGTGGCACTAGAGAGCAGGGCATTCCCTAGGATACCAGGTATGTAGTATAGTGGCACTAGAGAGCAGGGCATTCCCTAGGATACCAGGTATGTAGTATAGTGGCACTAGAGAGCAGGGCATTCCCTAGGATACCAGGTATGTAGTATAGTGGCACTAGAGAGCAGGGCATTCCCTAGTATACCAGGTATGTAGTATAGTGGCACTAGAGAGCAGGGCATTCCCTAGGATACCAGGTATGTAGTATGGTGGCACTAGAGAGCAGGGCATTCCCTAGGATACCATATTGTAGTTATAGTGGCACTAGAGAGCAGGGCATTCCCTAGGATACCAGGTATGTAGTATAGTGGCACTAGAGAGCAGGGCATTCCCTAGGATACAATATATGTAGTATAGTGGCACTAGAGAGCAGGGCATTCCCTAGGATACCAGGTATGTAGTATAGTGGCACTAGAGAGCAGGGCATTCCCTAGGATACCAGGTATGTAGTATAGTGGCACTAGAGAGCAGGGCATTCCCTAGGATACCAGGTATGTAGTATAGTGGCACTAGAGAGAGGGTTTTCCCTGGGATACCAGGTATTATATAGTGGCACTAGAGAGAGGGCACCCCCTTTTGGATACCAGGTATTTGTATAGTGGCACTAGAGAGCGGGCACCCCTGGGTTCCAGGTAGTAGTATAGTGGATAGAGAGCGGGTTTCCCTAGGATCCCGGGTTTGTATTATAGTGGCCTAGGAGCAGGGCATTCCAGGATACCAGGTATGTGTTTTGGTGCACTAAGGGCAGGGCTTTCCCTAGGTCCAGGATGGAAATGGGGGCCTAGAGGGGGGGCTTCCCCCTAGGTCCAGGTATTAGTATGTGGCACAGAGACAGGCATTCCTAGGATCAGGTATGTAGTATAGTGGCAATAGAGAGCAGGGCATTCCCTAGGATACCAGGTATGTAGTATAGTGGCACTAGAGAGCAGGGCATTCCCTAGGATACCAGGTATGTAGTATAGTGGCACTAGAGAGCAGGGCATTCCCTAGGATACCAGGTATGTAGTATAGTGGCACTAGAGAGCAGGGCATTCCCTAGGATACCTGGTCTGTAGTATCGTGGCAGTTGAGAGCAGGGCATTCCCTAGGATGCCAGGTATGTAGTATAGTGGCACTAGAGAGCAGGGCATTCCCTAGGATACCAGGTATGTAGTATAGTGGCACTAGAGAGCAGGGCATTCCCTAGGATACCAGGTATGTAGTATAGTGGCACTAGAGAGCAGGGCATTCCCTAGGATACCAGGTATGTAGTATAGTCGCAATAGAGAGCATAGCATTCCCTTTAGGATACAATATAGGGTAGTATAGTGGCACTAGAGAGACGGGCATTCCCTAGGATGCAGGTATGTTAGTATAGTGGCACTAGAGAGCAGGGCTTACTCTAGGATACCAGGTATTGTAGTATGTGGCACTAGAGAGCAGGGCTTTCCCCTGGGGATACCAGGTATGTGTATAGTGGCACTTAGAGAGCAGGGATTTCCACTAGGATAAGGTAATGTAGTATAGTGGCCTAGAGAGCAGGGCATTCCTAGGATAACCAGGTATGTAGTATAGTGGAAACTAAGAGAGCAGGCATTCCCCTAGGATTATAGGTATGTAGTATAGTGGGCACTAGAGAGCAGGGATTCCTAGGATACCAGGTATGTAGTATAGTGGCAACTAAGAGCAGGGCATTCCTGGATACCAGGTTGTAGTATAGTGGCACTAGGAGAGAGGGCATTCCCTAGGATACCAGGAAATGTAGTATAGGGGGAAATAGAGAGCAGGGCATTCACTAGGATCCCAGGTATTGAATATAGTGGCAATAGGGGAGCAGGGCATTCCCTAGGATACCAGGTATGTAGTATAGTGGCACTAGAGAGCAGGGCATTCCCTAGGATACCAGGTATGTAGTATAGTGGCACTAGAGAGCAGGGCATTCCCTAGGATACCAGGTATGTAGTATAGTGGCACTAGAGAGCAGGGCATTCCCTAGGATACCAGGTATGTAGTATAGTGGCACTAGAGAGCAGGGCATTCCCTAGGATACCAGGTATGTAGTATAGTGGCACTAGAGAGCAGGGCATTCCCTAGATGGGTTGGGTATTGGCACTGAGGAAGCTTCATAGGATCCAGGTTTATGAGTTTTGCACTAGAGGCAGGGCATTCCCTGGGTACATATGTGTATGGCCTAAGAGCAGAGATTCCCTTTCCTAGTTTATACCAAAGGATGGGTTTTTAGTTTGTAGTTATGTGGCACTAGGGCAGGAAATTCCCTAGGATACCGGTTTTTGTAGTATAGTGGCACTAGAGAGCAGGGCATTCCCTAGGTACCAGGTATTAGTATAGGGCACTGAGAGAGGGATTCCCTAGGTCCAGGTATTTTAGTATGTGGCACTAGAGGCAGGGCATTCCCTAGGATACCAAGTATGTAGTTATAAGTGGCCTGGGGAGCAGGGCATTCCCTAGGTATACCAGGTAATGTAGATAGTGGCATTAGAGAGCAGGGCTTTCCCCTAGGATATACCAGGTATGTAGTTTGTGGAAACTAGAAAAGCAGGGCATTCCCTAGGATCCAAGGTATTGGTAGTATAGGTGGCAAAATAGAGAGCAGGGCATTTCCTAGGATACCAGGTATTAGTTTTAGTGGCACTAGAGAGCAGGGCTTCCTGGGTATACCAAGGTAATGTAGTATAGGTGGCACTTAGAGGCGGGGGGCCATTCCCTAGGTAACAAGGTATGTAGTATAGTGGCACTAGAGAGCGGGCATTCCCTAGGATACCAGGATAGTAAGTTTTGGGTGGCACACTAGGGAGCAGGGCATTCCCTAGGATACCAGGTATGTAGTTTATTGGGCACTAGAGAGAGGGCATTCCCTAGGATTCTAGGTTATGTTTTATAGTGGCAATTAGAGAGCGGGGGGCAAATTCCCTAGGATACCAGGGTAATGTAGTATATGTGGCACTAGAGAGCAGGGCATTCCCTAGGATACCAGGTAATGGTAAGTATGTGGCACTAGAGGCCAGGGCATTTCCCTTAGGATACCAGGTAATGGTAGGGGTTTAGAAGTGGCACTAGAGGCGGGATTCCCTAGATACCAGGTATTTGTTGTATTAGGTTGGCACTAGAGAGAGGGCATTCCCTAGGATCCAGGTTATGTTAAGTATAGTGGCATAGAGAGCAGGGCAATTCCTAGGATACAAATATGTAAGTATTAGTGGCACTAGGAGACAGGGCCATTCCCTAGGATACCAGTATGTAGTAAAAGTGGTCACTAGAGAGCAGGGCATTCCCTAGGATACCAGGTATGTAGTATAGTGCCACAAAGAGAGCAGGGCAATTCCCTAGGTTTCACAAATATGTAGTTATAGTGGCACAAAGAAAAGCGGCATTCCCTAGGATCCCAGGTATGTAGTATAGTGGCACTAGAAGCAGGGCAATTCCCTGGGATAATCAGGTATTAGTTTATAGTGGGCACTAGAGAGAGCAGGGCATTCCCTAGGATACCAGGTATGTAGAAATAGTGGCACTAGAAAAGGGGCATTCCCTAGGATCCCAAGGTTATTTTATTTAGTGGCACTTAGAGAGGCAGGGGGCATTCCTAGGATACCAGGTATGTAGTATAGCTGGCACTGAGAGCAGGGCATTCCCTAGATGCAGGTATGTAGTATAGTGGCACTAGAGAAGCAGGGCATTCCTAGGATCCCAAAGGTATGTAGTATAGTGGCACTAGAGAGCAGGGCATTCCCTGGATTACGGGGGTATTAGGTATTGTGGCACTAGGGGAGCAGGCATTCCTAGGATACCAGGTATGTAGTATATTGGCACTGAGAGAGGGCATTCCCTGGGGATAAAAAATTTATGTTTTGTGGCCCTAGAGAGCATTTTTGGGGCCATTTTTTTTGGGGCCATTCCCCTTTGGGGTTTTTCCCTTTTTGTAGTTTTAGTGGACTAGAGAGGGGGGCTTCCCCTGGGGTTTTAAAGGTATGTGTTAGTGGCATTTAGAGCAGGGCTTTCCCTAGGTTTTCCCAGGTATTTATTTTTGGGGGGACTAAAAAGGGCGGGATTCCCGGGGATACCAAAAGGTTATGTAGTATAGGGGGGCATAGGGACAGGGCATTCCCTAGTTTTTTTACCGGGGTATTTGTATAGTGGATAGAGGAGGGCATTCCTGGGGGGTACCAGGTATTGTATAGTTGGACTAGAGACAGGGCATTCCCTGGTTCCGGGGTTTTGTAGTTTAGGGGCCCATAGAGGGGCGGGGGCTTCCCTAGGAAAAGGTTTGGGTTAGTTTGGGTGGCACTAGAGGGGGCGGGGGCATTCCCTGGTTTACAGGTATGTATTTTTGTGGCACTTTAAGAGAGCAGGGAAATTCCCTAGGATCCATTTGTAGGTATGTGGCACTAGGAAGCAGGGCATTCCCTTAGGTCCCCCGGTATTATTTTTGGGGGCACTGGGGAGAGAGGGTTCCTAGGATAAACAGGTATGTGTATGGTGGCATAGAAAAGCAGGGATTCCCTAGTTTTCCAGGTATGTAGTATGTGGCACTAGGAGCAGGGCCCCTTTTCCCTGGGGTACCAGGTATGAAAATAGTGGCACTAGAGGCAGGGGGCATTCCCTAGGATCCGGTATGTTGTATGTGGCACTAGAGAGCGGGGGCATTCCCTTGGATAAAATATTAGTATAGTGGCCACTGGGCGGGCATTCCCCTGGGATACCGGGGTATGTTGTTAGTGGCCTAGAGAGCAGGGGCATTCCCCTAGGATACCAGGTATGTAGTTGGGGCACTAGAGAGAGGGCATTCCTAGGTTAAGGGTTTTATGTAGTTAGTGGGCCTTAGGACAGGCATTCCCTGGGTCCCCAGGTATGTTTTTATAGGGGGCACTAGAGACAGGGGGGCTTCCCTAGGAAAAACCAGGTATGGGTATAGGGGCCTAGAGAGCAGGGCTTTTCCCCTAGGGGTTTCCGGGGTATGTGTTAGTGGCATAGAGGCAGGGCTTTCCCCTTAGGTTTTCCCAGGTATTAGTTAGTGGCACTAGAGAGCGGGCTTTTTCCCTTTTTTTTCCAGGTATTTTTGTATGTGGCACTAAGAGCGGGGGGCATTCTTGGGATCCGGTATTTTTTAGTTATGGGACTAGGAAGCAGGGCATTTCCCTAGGTAAACCAGGTATTAGTTGTGGCATAGAAGGGGGGCCCCATTCCTGGGGTTACCAGTATGTAGTTTGGGCCCCAAATTGAGGGGCGGGGGCTTTCCCCTGGGGTTTTTCCAGGTTATGTTGTTTTAGTGGCACTGGGGAGGAAGGGCTTTTCCCTGGGGTAAAAATTTTATTTGTATAGTGGCAAGGAGAGGGCACCCAGGGGAGGGGCCCAGGTATGTGATAGGGCCCATAAAAGGGGGCAGGGCCTTCCCGGATAAAAATTATTTTGTATTTCCAGGGGGGAGCAGGGTTTTCCCTTAGGATCAATAATGAGTATGTTTGGCACTAAAGGGGGGAGGGCCCTTTTCCCTTTTGGGGTTTTCCCAATTTGTAGTTTGGGGGGCCCCTGAAGCCCGGGGGTTCCTGGGGGGTTTCAGGTATGGGGGGTAGTGGCCCATTTTAAGGGCGGGGGGGAAATTCCCTAGGGTTTTTAAAAATTTTAGTTTTGTGCCCCTGGGAGACAGGGCCCCTTTTTTCCCTGGGATGGGCCGGGAAAGGGGTTTTAAAGGGGTTTTGGTTGTTAATTAGGGTGGCACTAGAAAGGGGGGCTTTTTCCCTTAGGTTCCGGTATGTAGTTATATTTTTGGGGACCTAAGGGAGCCAGGGGGGGGGTTCCCCTGGGGATTACCAAGGATTTTTAGTTAGGGGGGGGCATAGGGGGAGCAGGGCATTCCCTAGGTTTTTTCCCCCGGGGGTATTTTTGGGGTTTTAGTGGCACTAGAGAGCGGGCTTTCCCCTTTAGGATCCCCGGTATGTAGTTTTAGTGGCACTGGGGAGAGCGGGCATTCCTGGGTTTTTTTACCAGGTAGTAGTATAGTGGTATTAGAGAGCAGGGCATTCCTTAGGATCCCGGTATGTAGTATAGTTGGCCCAACTAGAGGGGGCCGGGCTTTCCCGGCTGGGTTGTAGTTTAAGTGGCACTAGAGAGCAGGGCTTTCCCCTTTTGGGATCCCAGGTATGTAGTATGGGGCCATAGGGGAAGAAGGGCATTTCCCCGGATCCTTATGTTCTATTGAAAAGGGGAAAATTTTAGAGCCGGGGGAGGGGGCCGGGCATTCCAAAGGATCCCCGGTTGTGTTTAGTGGAAATGATTTTTTTAAAGGGAATTACTAGTAAAAACCAGAGGGAGGGTAAAATGGGCCCCCTGAGGAGAGCCAGGAAAAAATTCCCCTTTTAAAAGGTTTTCCAAATGGTTGGGGGGGTATTATTTTGACTAGAGAGCGGGAATTCCCCTGGGATAAAAAAGGAAATTGGGGTGTATTGTGGAAAAATTTAGGAGGGAACCCTAATTGGCAATTTACCATTTGGGATCCCTTTTGAAAAGTTCTTGACAGAGGCGGGCTTTTCCCCTTTGGGGAATAAACCCGGGAATATGGGGGTTTTAGTGGCCCAGAGGAGAAATTGGGTGTAAAAGGGAACAGAAAGCCGGCCAGGGGTTTGGAAATAAGAAGCACTTTTGGGCAAATGTTCACACGCGCTCTTGGCTATTTTACTGCAATAGTAAAACCCAAAAATTTGTTTTTTTTGGATAATTTTTGGACTGAAAAAATTTCCCAAAGGGGCATCAAAAATTTGGCACTTTAAATCTTTGTTTTTATCCCGTGAATTTCCTATGATTTTCCCTCCACCCATTGGGTAAAACAAAAAGTTTTCAGACAAGTTTGGGTATCAAAGTTTGTTTAAACAGTAAAATTTAGAAAACAAATATTTAAAAATCTAAAACCGCCCGGGGGTTTTCCCCCGCAGGCCCCGCCCGCCCCCTTTTGTCGCAAAGGCTTTGCCCCCGGCTATTTGTGAAAGGGCCTTTTCGCTTCCCGTTGTCGCAGGCGGGGCCCGGGTTTGTCCCCGGGACCCTTTTCCCCTTTTTTGTCCCCAGGCGTCGCCCGTTGGGGTCCCCACCCGTCTTTCCCAAACCTTCCCGTTGTCGCAAGGGGCTTTTTCGCCGGGGGTTCCCCTGTCGCAGGCTTCCCCCCCCAAACCCGAAAGGGTTGTGCCCGAAAGGCCCTTTCCCCCAAATTGGGGGGTTCCCTTGTAATTTTCCCACAAAAATTGTGCCAAAAAATTCCAAAGCTCGGTGCAGGGGGAATCCCAGCTTTTGTCCCCATTGGTCCCTCCCTAACAATCTGTGCCTCGTTGGCTGGCACCGCACCAGGACGGGGGGCCCGAATCCGGGAACCCCTCCTCTTTTTTTTCCCCCCCCTGCTTTGGGTCAGAAAGTTTGCAGGCCCGCCCTTAGTCCTTTTACCTCTCCCGGGACCCCTCAACATGAATCCGACCTGCGGAGAGCCCCCTGGATTATGGTTTAATTTGAAAGGGGTTAAAAAAAAATTGTTTTAAATTGAAAGTGTTCCCCGCTGGTGCCCCATTGAGGGTTTGAAAGGACATGTGGACCAGCTTTTCTTAGTTAAAATTAAAAAACCGCTCGCCCTCGCGTCCCCGGGAGTTTTTTTGGTCTTCCTGTTAAAAATGTTCGCTCCCGGATTTGAAAATTGTGTTTTTTTTAAAATCACTTTTTCTTTTTCCCACCCCCCTTTTTTTTTTTCCCGGGAAAAATTTTCCACCCTTTTTTATTTTTTTTTTTTTTCCCCTCGGCCTCAAATGAAGTAGCGGGGGAGGGGATGGGGGGCCCCAAATTCCCTTAGTGACGCTGCCAGGGCCCCCCCGTCCTTGCCCCAGAGCCCGGGGAAACAGGGGAAATAAGAAAAACGGCCCTATTATTTTTAAACCCAAGATAAATTTTCCCTTCAGAATTTTTTTACAAACCCTCTTTTTTTCCCATGGATTCCCGGGGCCCCCGACGGGGGTTTCTAAAAGGGTCGTCGGGGGAATGGCGTTTATTTTATAAATCTGCTATTAAAAACCCCTATATCGATGGCTGCTCCCAGGGGGGATTTAATAAATAAACGGAGCGCTCAATATTAATGTAAAAATTTGTTAAAGGATTGAAAAGATGAAATTTTTTGCACTAAAAACCCAAAGGGGTTTTATTCCCATTTGTTTTTTACATTACTATGTTTGTTCTCTTTTTTTTGGGTTAAAGGAAAGTGTTTTTTGTGTTGATGTAAGTAGTGTGTGCATGTATGATTTTGTTATACAAAAATTTACATATATATCTTTTTTTGTGTGCATATTTCATACTTTTTATTTTCCATGTGTGCGTGTATGTATATCTGTTATACAAACAATACATATATATCTATAGTGTGTATAATACATATATATCTATAGTGTGTGCAAAATTTCCCAAAAATTTACTTTTGTATAGTGTGTGTGTATATGCATATATATGTGTGTGTATATATATGTACATATATATATGCACACACTGTATATATTTGGGTGTATGTGTAAAGATAGTATGTGTGTAATCTTGTATATAATCTCATATGCATGTATAGTGTGTGTATATATCTATATCTGTTATACACACCCAGTATATATATATATATATATATTATATATATATACTATATATAGATTATACTCTACTAGATATTTACATCAGCAATATGTTATATATACCACGTACACACACTATACATAAATATTTACATACATAAATATGTGTGTGTGTATATTTATATTATATATATATATATATATATATATATACACACACGTACACACACTATACATAAATATTTGAGTATATATATATACACAAGTACACACTATACATAAATATTTACATACATAAATATATATGTAATACATATACATATACACACACTATACATAAATATTTACATACATAAATATATATGTATTATATATAGTGCGTGTGTATGTATATATGTATATATTTACATCATATATTTATGGTATGTAAATATTTATGTATGTGTGTGTATGTGTGTGTATGTATATATATATGTATATTTAATATATAATATAAATATATATATATACTCTATAATATATACACACACAACACACACGTGATCATGAAATAATATAGAATAAAGGAAAATATGTATTATGTGTCTTATTTATCTTCATATTTGGAGACCTACCCTCCAGTAAGTCACATATTATAGCGGAAGCTTTGAGGATTCCATGAATGAGTGACATTTTTACATTTGACAAGTGGCATGAATGACTGAGAGATGATTCCACTCATTGTCCTTGTAGCCTTGATGGAAAGTTAATACTGTTCCTCTGTAGACAAAGTGGTTAGAAATCATTAAAGGGGTTGTCTCACTACAAGGATTGCTGCTTCTTATGGTTAAAGATTTGCAAACACAAGTCACTTTGTCATTATGTGTCCATGTGTACGTTTACCCTTGAATTTGTAAAGTGCTGCGGAATATGTTGGCACTATATAAATAAAGATTATTATTATTATTAACGGTGTCCTACCTATTCTGAGATATCCCTTCTTGTATGGGCTGCATCAGCTCCTCAGGTCCTCTATAGTACAGACTGTTCGATCTCTCCTGATAGGCTCCAGCACTGGTTGTATAGCTCAGCCTTTTCTATCTCTCCTGATAGGCTGCCAGCACTGGTTGCTATAGATACAGACCTGTTTGCTCTCTCCTGAATAGGCTGCCAGCATGGTAGCTATAGCTGCAGACCTTTTCTATCTCTTCCTGATAGGCTGCAGCATGATTGCTATAGTACAGCCTATTTTGATCTCTCTGATAGGCTGCCAAGCACTTGATGCTATAAACTACAGACTGGCTTCTACTGCAGCCTAGTGATGCCAGTAAACACACTCCTGAATTCAAAATGAAACCAAGAAAACAGGACTGAGATGAGATGATACAATGCAGTGAGACAACCCCTTTAATACTTTGTAGAACAATGGCAATGTATATACGGTAGATTTCTAATCTATATTTTGATCCATTCATAGAAGTTATGCTTAAAAATGCACGTTTTTATTACATTTTATCTTTTCTGCCAGCTTCATGTGTGTTTTATACAAGTAAACTGTATGTGAGCTGATTTGAAGGGTCTGCCCCCTTACAGTATTTTGTTCTGAAAGGGGAACATCTGTCCTTGGGGAGAGCACCATACGGTGCGTAGAGTTTTGAATTGCCTTTTTGCCCTCTACTAAGCATCTTCATATCACAAGGCATTAGAGGGCGCTTGAGCTTCTCAGCTCCCTTCCCATAATGCCTTGTAGTATCTTGTAATCTAATAGTTGGGGTTAGTAAGGCCTCATGCGCACAATTTGATTTGTATTCATTTGTATAGAGCTGTCGTATTCCACAGAGATCATTCACTTTGGAGCTGTCATACTGCGGCCCTCCAGCTGTTGGGAAACTACAACTCCCATGATGCCCACTGCTATAGATTATACAAATGCATAATGGGAGTTGTAGTTTCCCAACAGCTGGGGGGGCCGCAGTTTGACACCCCTGATTTAAGTTCTTCATTGATCAATCTCCACATGTTTTTTTCGTGTGGGAGGAAACTGGAGAACCTGGAGGAAACCCGGCGAGAACATACAAACTCTTTGCACATGTCGGATTTGTACCCAGGGCCTCTGCTCTGCAAAGCAACAGTGCTAACCGCAGAGCGACCTGATGGATTGTTCCGTGGATTTCGGCAGGTGCTCTCCACCAAAATGCACAGGAACTCCGCCTGAAGACCAAATACTTTTAAGCCTGCTCCGTTCTAGCAGTGCTGCCATTCCCGGCCGAGGTTCTGTCCGTTGTTCACATGACCCCGCAGCAATTCATCGGCTGCAGTGATCTCCTCCTGGATATGTCGTGTGAAAGCTGAGGCCTGTGATTGACTTTGCAACATCATATGAGCCCTGATCGTGATAGTCGATTGTGACTGGGACCATTTTTTTTTTCTTCTCTATTTAATGACTTAGCTAGCTGACGAGCATTTTATATAAATAGGGGGAGGTTCACATGACTGGTTTAGATGCCGATTCGGGGCACTGATTCCGCACCGAGAGTCGGCGCTCAAACCGAATGTACAGTCTTTACACTGTACCTTTTTATGTAAACATTTTTTTACATGAGTGTTTTATCAGCTTATACTGTCCATTCCCTGTAAGAATTGACATGTCAGTTCTTTGACGCGGGTCACGCGGCGGTAAAAATAAATCCAACTGCTGTAGTCCGGGTCGGCCCCTTGTTGAAACTCCCTGCTGGCATTTCAACAAGGGAACTAAGGCTATGTCTACACTGCCCGGCTTTACGATTGTATTTTCAGCGCTTTTACAATTTTAAAGAGAACCTGTCACATAGTTTATGCCCCCCTTGCTGAGGGCAGCACAAGCTAGAGTCAGACCGCTGTTTCAGCACTGTGTCCCTTTATTCTGTACGGTACTGTCGTTTTCATGTATTTAATGCTCAATCTGCAGTTTCAGCCAGAAGAGTCAATTCAAAGAGTCCTTCAAGATTTAGTTTTTTTTTTTTTTAAAAACCCGCCCACCTGAGGCGGCCCCCCACCTCAACTAATAAACTGTTACTTTGAAAGGGAGAAAAATGGAATAATGTCAGTGGGCGGGGTAGCCCTTTTGGGGGGCGGGGCTAACACCTGTCTGAAAAAGATTGAGCATTTAAAAAATCTAAAAATACGCTCTTACAGAATAAGGGAAGCGCTGGGAAAAAAGCAGTCTGACAAACTTTTGCTGCCCCACAAGGGGGGGGAAACTATGTACAGGTTTTTCTTTAAGGTATTTTTAACTGATCAGAAAAAAAAAAGGCCCCCAAACGGTTGTTTTTTTCGCTGGGAGGGTTTTTTTACGTTTGTGCAAAAAGCCCGGGTTTTTGCTCTCGTTTTTTTTTTGCTCCCCCAAAACAATTTTTTATAAACCAAAAAACAAAACCCAAAAACAAAAAAAAACCACTTCCCCCCCCCCCCCCCCTTTTATTTAACCCCTCCTCATTTTTGGCACTTTTAAAAAAAAGAAAAGCGCCGGAGATACATCTTTTTTTTAGCAGTGTGGACATAGCCTAAAAGCGGCAAAAATACGATCGTTCAGGCAGCCCCATAGACTTCAATAGAAAAAACGACCTGTATTTTACACCGCTCATTTTTTCTAAAATAGTCTTTCGACGCCGTTGTATTATACGACATGTTGTATAATACATCAGCACTTTTAGTTTTTTTTTTTTTGTCATCTTCCCCTATAATACAATTTTATGGAGGACTGTAAAAAAAAAAAACCCACCCCGGTTTTTTCGCAAAATGTACAAAAAAACCCTGGTGTGCATCAGACCTTGAAACAGGTTTTTTTTAACCTATTTCTCCTACAAAAAAAAAAAAGGAAAATTTTTTTCCGTCAAGGTTTTTTTATTTTGGAAAAAAAAAGGGGCGTTTTTTTTTCCGGTTTACTTTTTTTGGGGGGAAGAAAAAAAAAACGAAAAAAGGGGTTTATGGCAGGGGAACCACCCCCGTTTTTTTTGGGAAGGGGGATCCCTAAAAATTTCCCTTTTTAAAAAAAAAAAAACCCAAACACTAAAAAAAAACCCAAAAAAAAAAAAAAAAAACCACCCCCCCAAAACCAAAAAAAACAAAAAAACCCCCCCAAAACCACCCAAACACAAAAAATACCCCCCCCCCAAAAACCCCCCCCCAAAAAAAAACCCCCCCCCCCCCAAAAAAAAAAAACCCCCCCCCAAAACAAAAAAAAAAAAAAGAAAAAAAAAAAAAAAAAAAAAAAAAAAAAACAAAAAAGGCCCGGACTTGTTATTCATTTTGTTTATATGCAAGGTGAGTGGTCAAGGCCTTTTGGAAATGGCTGGTGACTTGGCCATCACAGACACCCCCAGGGCTGTGGAGTCGGCAAGCCAAAGCCCCAACTCCGACTCCTCAATTTCCCAAACCTCCGACTCCCTCATACATGGCGCATGTTTAAGTGATAACTTTACTGTAGTAAAATGGTAATCAGGGTGTTTATACCTTAGACCAATATTAAGCTATTTTGGTAAAACAGACACTACAACAAAAGGGGAAAATGTTTTTTTCTTTTTAACAATTGTGGGTAGAGTTGGAAGAAAAGCTGTATTTGTACCAAATCCAGTCGCACCAACGTGGAATGTTAGAAGAGACCCTGGGATCAGATTTGGTCAAGATATGCTTAATCTGGTCAACCTTTTTGCTTGTCAGTGTAAAATATTTATTGGAAAGACTTTTGAACACAAAAAAAAAAGTAATATGAAAAAACACTGCGGGAAATTTTTGGGGGTCTCTGAATTTGTTCTGAAAAAAGTATTGCCTCCATCAGTCCTGCAAAAGACCTACATTGATATATTCAGCTCGAAAACGGCCTCTCTCAAATTGGGGTTGGGGAAAAGGGGTGACCACGGGGGCACACTTAACAATGTCAGGGTATAAAGGAACGCCACCCCACAGTCATTTTTGAGAATGGTTGATCTCTACTTCTTTGAAAACAGGTGAAAAAAGTTGCTGAAATTGTTTGCCCCGGGGAGAAAATTTTTCCCTGGGGCACGCTTTTCCTGCTCCCCGTATAATTACCCCTCATGTGAGAGGTGAAGATAGGGCAGTAGCACCGGCCCCCACCCCCTTTTCCCCTTTCTCTTTCACGAACCCCAAGGACCAACTTATTTATAAATTTTGGGAGTCGGAGTCGGTCCATTTTATGACGACTCCGCCTTGCAAAATAGGCCCCGACTCCCACCCTGGGCACCCCCACGGGTATAAAACCCGGGGCGGTGACCCTCCCCCCCAACCTTAGGTGGGGCTTTCGTGGTAGGGGTACCCTTTTGGAACAGTGCAGCCGAAAAAGTTCAAGACAAGGCATCACCTATTGGGGCTCCAAAGAGGGCATCAGAAGGGATTTACAAGTAATGTTCTTCTGTACAGGTTGGGCTCTGAAGGTAAAGAAGCTGACCCGCTGTTTAGATCTCAGCCAGTGATTTTCAAAAGGGTGTGCCGCGGGAAAGTTCCCCAAAAAAATGGGGGGCGCCCTGTTTTTTTCGGGCCCTTCCTGGGGGGGGAGGCTGCGGGCGCCGGGGCACCGAGGCTCCACCACCCGAGGGGGGGGCCCGGCCGCCCGCCCCCCGGAGGAGCGCCCCTGATCTGCGCGGGTTTTTAACAGCCGCGCAGGTCAGCAGCTGCAGGGAGAAGGCGGGCGGATCTTCCTGTCCTTACCCTCCCCTATATCAGCTTTCACAGGGGCGCACAGCTCTCACCGCGCCCCCTGTGACGCTGGGTCTCCTGGGCTGGCAGCTCTGCCGCCGATGAGACCCCTGGGAGCTGCGTGCAGCGTAAGCACAGGGTGACGTCACGCTGCTTACCCCGCTCTGCAGCTCCCACTGCTGAGCAGCTCCGGACCGGGACGCGCGGACCCAGGTGAGTAATCTTTTGTTGTTTTATAATTACTTACAGGGGCATCACTGGCTACAATGGGGGCACACTGGCTGCAAGGGGGCACACTGGCTACAAGGGGGGCACACTGGCTACAATGGGGGCATCACTGGCTACAGGGGGGGGCATCACTGGCTACAAGGGGGGCACACTGGCTACAAGGGGGCATCCACTGGCTACAATGGAGGCACATTGGCTACAGGGGTGGGCATCTTGGCTAGAATTTAAAATTATTAACTAAAATGTATAATATGTACTGTTTTAGTGTCATTTTGTGCCATTTTGGTTGGTGGTGTGCTCCGGGATTTTTTAAGTGTAAAAAGTGTGCCGCGGCTCAAAAAAGGTTGAAAATCACTGTTCTAGGCCATAGGTGTCAACACAACGGGGGACATGTATGAATGGGGCTGGGCCAGAAGTCTGGCGTCTTTTCAGCACCAGATCTAGCGCAACCCCATTCGCTATATTTTTAAAACGCCCGCACTCTATTAGTCGCATTATAGAGCCTCCGCGGCGCTTTGTAATGCGCTTGATTTCGAGGGGGAGGGGATTTTGGGCACTCTAGAACCGTACGAAGCTACACATTTATGGCTTCAGTACAGCCAATCCAGGGGCATTACTGCTGGAACAGGTAGAGCACTTTTAAAAGTGGTTTACCTGAGCCTGAAGTGTCGCTTCTGCGCTCTAATGCGTCTGATTTATGACCCGCTGTAGAACGGGTTCATAAATTAGGCACATTCTACACTCTTATTAAGCGCAATTAAATTGGCCTCTAAGCGCCAAAAATCATACATGTCGCCCAAGGTCTGTGGCCCGAATCTGTCCGGCGACAACACCGCAAAATAGGCGACGGAGTTACGTTTTATAGAGTCTTTCAATAACCTTCGCCCCTTTGTGAGCAACCATAATGCTGATGTGACACTTGTTGAAAATGACTCTTACCCCTGTCCTAAACTGTATCCACTATGCTTGGGGGGAGGGGGGGGACGTAGAGTAACTGTAATTGCTGCAGGAACCTTGTACCGACGCGCCAGTTCTGCCTCTGTCTTTAATAGTGTACGATCCCACATTATATATGAAAGTGTCTCACCCATCTTTATAAATGTGTGCCGCCAAAAGCAGTCGGCCTCGCCACTGTGAAACTGTTATGGATTTGACAGTTTTGCGCCAAACTTTGGCGCATTGTATGACTGGCACCGCATCTATGGAGCATTGTTAGCACCGCATCTATGGAGCATTGTTAGCACCGCATCTATGGAGCATTGTTAGGCTATGTTCACACGGTGTAATTGCGGGGACATATTTTGCCCGCAATTACGCCGTGTGCCCGGGGTGGGCGGCATCCCGCCGGCGTCATAGACATTCATTATTCATGGCGCGTATACGTCGTGAATAATTGACATGTCTCTTCTCTCCCCGCTCGGCGTATTGTGCGAGCGGGGAGAGGAGACGTAATCCACAGTTCTCTATGAGAACTGGGGATTACCGTAATTATTGGGATGTATCTCGCCCCGTATTTAGCACACTACGGGGCGAGATACGTCCCAATAATTGCTGTGTGAACATAGCCTAAGTCTCTGGCACCGCATCTATGGCGCATTGGGGACAGGTTTTGGTAGATGACGGTTCATACATCCATCCAAACGACAGTTTGTTTGGCTGAAAGCACGCCAAAGAAATGGTGCAGTCCCGTCTATACATGTCGCGGTCAGTGTTTCTCGTTGGTGGACACAGCACCTTGGGTATAGGCCCTTGACCTAGGAGGCTAGCACTAAGCAGAAACCAAACGTGTTGGCTTTGCCCAAATGGACCATAGCTCTCCTCCTGGCACCAGGCTACTCATTTGCTACAAAAGTCAGAGTAGAGAAGATAAACCACAGTCTGATTCCAAGGAGAAAATGTCAAATGGAAATTGGAAAAAGATCATGATGAAAAGAGCGGTGGACCTGTGCCCCCCAAAAGGGATTTTACGGGAAGTACAAAAATCCTAATTTCTCGCCAATATCATTGGGGGATACAACACCTTGGGATGTCCAATAGCAGGGTTTGGGGAAAAAATTCAAAAGACAATATTCACAGCAGTGCAAATCAGCACACACATTTGCTTGGCTCAAAGCATGCCAAAAAATGGTGCAGCCCCGTCCATACATGTCGCGCTTAGTATTTCTTGTCAATATCGTTGGTGGACACCAGGGCTGTGGAGTCGGAGTCTGTGCTTATTTTGCAGGAATCGGAGTCGTCATAAAATGGACCGACTCCAAAAAATATATAATAAGTTGGTCCAGTTAGTTCGATGCAAAGAGCAAGAGGAATTGGGTCCGGCCAGTGCGACTGCTCCCATATCTTCAGCCTTATCACATGAGGAGTGTAAGTGATGACATGGAGCAGGCAAAGCGCTGCCCCAGGGGAAAGATCCCGCTCCCAGGGCAAACAGATTTCAGCAAAATTTGTCACCTGCTTTCAAAGAAGTAGAAGATCAACCATTCATCTAAAGTGACTGTGGCTGAGGCAATTCCTTTATACCCTGACATTGTTAGAGATGTTGCCCCTTTTGGTCACCGCTTTGCCCCCAAGTTAGTGTAGAGAGGCCGTTCTCTAGCCTGAAAATAATGAGATCAGATGTGAGGTCATGTATGCAGAATCTGATGGAGGCGATACTATTTCTCAGAACAAATTCAGAGACTCCACAAATGTTCCTGCAGTGTTTTGCATATTTACAATTTTTTTGTGTTCTAAAGTCATGTCCAATAAATATTTTTTACACTGACGAGCGAAATGGTAACAATGGTTTGAACTTGTGACTTTCAGGCTCCATATCTCACCATCCACTAAAAGCTTTGTACATTAGGCTACTGTAATTTTAATACAGCCCATCTTACCGATCTTATACATACATTTGACTTGCAAGTATTTAGCATCTGCTTAGTTCTGCAGATTCTTTCCTGTAACTGCATTGTTACTGTTTTGCTCCTAAAAATCAAAATGTTAATTTGTATTATTTTGTTAGTATTCTGTAAATCCACCTTTGGTTTTCAATACTGCCTGAATCCTTCTGGGCTCTGGATAATTCAAGCAGGTCTTGACCAAAATCTGATCCCCGGTCTCTTCTACACATTCCCAATATTGGTGAAAGACTGGACTTGGATACAAATACAGCTTTTTCTTCAACTCCCCCCACAAGTTTTTCAAAAGATCAAAACATTGTTACCCTTTTGCTTGTCAGTGTCTGTTCTACCTAAATAGCTTGATTATTGTATCATAAGGTGATGTATTTATTTTACTACAGTAAAGTTATCAGGTCTGCTGCATGTTTTATTTTTTTTTTTACTAGATTCTACCTATTTCTTGGCCTCGGCTGACACAAGCCTTGGCCATCAGGCACTTCAGGCAGCGGTCTGCTAACGGATTTGGACCACTGTGAATATTGTCTTTCACATTTTTCCCCCACCCTCTGGAACTGCTCTTGGACATCCCAAGGTGCTGTGTCCCCCAATGATTTTGACGAGAAATTGGGATATTGGTACTTCCTGTAAAATCCTTTTCTCCTCCGATCATTGGGGGACACAGGCCCCGCCCTCTTGGCATCATTATCTTTTTCCATTTCTCATTTAAAATTTTCTCCTTGGATTCGGACTATGGTCTACTATGGCTTTTGTACCATCTGATTAACCTGGAGTCAGGAGGAGAGATATGGTCCACTCGGGCAGAGCCAATGTTTGGTTTCTGCCTAATGCAAGCCTCCTAGGGCGAGGGCCTGTACCCAAGGTGCTGTGTCCACAAGTCAACTGGACGAGAAAAAGATTTTATGGTACAAAAATCAAAATTTTGCACCATTAGGCTAGGGTCACACGGCTTAAATTGGGGCGCATTTCGCCGCGTATTTCGCGGCGTACTGCGCTCAAATACGGGCGAAATGCGTCCCAGTCATTTAAGGTTATCCATAGTTCTCTATGAGAACTGTGGATTTCGCCTCCTCTCCCCAGGCGTACAATACGAAGCGCGGGGAGATAAGTGACATGTCATTTATTCACGGCGCTAACGCGCCGCGCGTAATGGCAGTCTATGGGCAGGCAGGCTGACACCCTCCCCACCCTGCATCGCGGGAGTGCGCGTCGATCAGTGCAAGCTTCCGAACACCCGGCATCATTGCGGGGCGTACTGTAGGCCCTGCAATTAGCCATGTGAACTTAGCCTAAGAGGAATATGTATGAAAAGAGCATGTCCCCACTGCACGGGTTTTCGGACGGTTTTTCAGCCGTTTTGCGTTTTTTTCAGACCGCCTGAAAAACCGGCCGAAAATTAGCACAATTGTGCTTTATGGAAAACCCGTGCAGCAGTCCCCACTGCACCGGGTTTTCTGTCCGGCGGTTTTTCCGGCCGCAAAACATTGAACGTGCACAATCTCCCGTCTGGTTTTCAGATGGAATCTGTGCATGTCAATGTAGAGGGGGAGGGCTGTTCTCCGCTCATCATGGAGAAAAGCCGCCCCCCCCCGCGGCCGTGGGGACGGCCGCAAAACAGGACAAATACCGGCCGACAAACCAACCAGTATTTGTCCGCTGCCGTGGGAACGCGCCCAAACTGTCTTGGTCTAAGACATTCTTTGTTGCCCATAGCAACCAATCGGAGCTCATAGCAACCAATCGGAGCTCATAGCAACCAATCGGAACTCATAGCAACCAATCGGAGCTCATAGCAACCAATCAGAGCTCATAGCAACCAATCAGAGCGCCCGTTTCATTCTTTCAGAGCACTAGATGAAATGTAAGGGGAGCTCTGATTGGTTGCTATGGGCTCTGATTGGTTGCTATGAGCTATGATTGCTATGGGCTCTGATTGGTTGCTATGGGCTCTGATTGGTTGCTATAGGCAACAAAGAAAGTCTTACCAAGATAGTTTTCATACATGTGGCCCTAAGTGTCCGTGACATTCCAGTGGGGTACAGCGCACCCCTTACACATCCTCAGCAAATGTACATTTTCAGAGAGCCAACATGTTTGTTGTATACAAGACACTTTTGGGATTCTGGTGCCTGGCGAGGACATTTGTCTATGTTTTACTTGGAAACAACACCTGACCCCATTGGGACCAAAGTCATTGGTTTGGGATGTGCCATAAAGTGAATAATCTGACGCCTGATCATCAGAAAATCCTGCTAATCCGACTTGAACCAGATAGAGCCTAATGGCAGATTAGCAGGATTGGAGCAGACTCCATGGCAGCTGTTGGCTCTGTAGCAGGTTCGTAGCTGCTGATGTTGATATCAAATGTATCTGTATGAATTATAATGTTCCTGGGGGAACCAGCTCTACTGGATGGGTGCGTTTTGGATGTGGATTCGGAGCTGATCTGCCTCAAACTCCGTGTACAATCCGACTGCAATCGGCCTTGCACTGTTTCCAAAGAAAAAACTGCGCCCTTGTTCACACGGAGCTGAATTTCCTTTGTGTTAATTTTCTTTTCAGCGCTGAAGAATTGACATGTTCATTCTTAAAGGAATTAAAAAACATGGCTGCCACTCTCAGTGCTGACCATTCTGTTCTATGGGAGTTCCCAGTACAAGGGAGCGCTGTGTTCTCCATTCTCGTCTATGGGAGTTCCCACTACAGGTCAGCGCTGTGTTCTCTCCATTCTGTTCTATGGAAGTTCCCAGTACAGGGGAGCGCTGTGTTCTCTCCACTCTGTTCTATGGGAGTTCCCAGTACAGGGGAGCACTGTGTTCTCCATTCTGTTCTATGAGAGTTCCCAGTACAGGGAACGCTGTGTTCTCCATTCTCCTCTATGGGAGTTCCCAGTACAGGGGAGCGCTGTGTTCTCCATTCTCCTCTATGGGAGTTCCCACTACAGGGAGTGCTGTGTTCTCCTTTCTGTTCTATGGGAGTTCCCAGTATAGGGGAGCGCTGTGTTCTCCTTTCTGTTCTATGGGAGTTCCCAGTACAGGGGAGCGCTAGGTTCTCAATTCTGTTCTAGGGGAAAGTTTCCAGTACAGGGGAGCGTAGGTTCTCCATTCTGTTCTATGGGAGTTCCCAGTACAGGGGAGCGTAGGTTCTCCATTCTGTTACTATGGGATTCCCCAGTACAGGGGAGCGCTATGTTCGCCATTCTGTTCTATGGGAGTTCCCAGTAAAAGGGAGCGTGTGTTATCCATTCTGTTCTATGGGAGTTCCCAGTAAAAGGGAGCGTGTGTTATCCATTCTGTTCTATGGGAGTTCCCAGTACAGGAGAGCGCTATGTTCTCCATTCTGTTCTATGGGAGTTCCCAGTAAAAGGGAGCGTGTGTTCTCCATTCTGTTCTATGGGAGTTCCATACGGGGGAGCGCGGGTTTTCTCCATTCTGCTCTATGGGAGCTCCCAGTACAGGGGAGCGCTGTGTTCTCCATTCTCCTCTATGGGAGCTCCCAGTTCAGGGGAGCGCTGTGTTCTCCATTCTGTTCTAATGGAGTTCCTAGTACTGGGAAGCACTGTGTTCCCTCCATTCTGTTCTATGGGAGTTCCCAATACAAGGGAGCGCTGTGTTCTACATTCTGATCTATGGGATTTCCCAGTACAGGGGAGCGCTGTGTCCCCATTTTTGTTCTCTGGGAGTTCCCAGTTCAGGGGAGCGCTGTGTTCTCTCCATTCTGTTCTATGGGAGTTCCCAGTACAGGGGAGCGCTGTGTTCTCTCCATTCGTTCTTTGGGATTTCCCCATTACAGGGGCGCTGTGTCCTCCATTTTGTTTTTGGGAGTTCCCAGTTCAGGGAGTGCTGTATTCCCATTCTGTTCTATGGGAGTTCCCAGTACAGGGGAGCGCTGTGTTCTCTCCATTCTGTTCTATGGGAGTTCCCAGTACAGGGGAGCGCTGTGTTCTCTCCATTCTGTTCTATGGGAGTTCCCAGTACAGGGGAGCGCTGTGTTCTCTCAGTTTCCAGTACAGCCCAGCAGTGTGCATGCATGACCGGCTCTCCATTTTTAGTAGGCTACAACTACTGTTTTAACATAAAAAAAACGTCTTCTCATTCCTCCTCTCACCACTTCTTCTTTTTTCAGATTGGTCGGCTCGTCATTGGACAGAACGGCATCCTGTCCACTCCAGCCGTGTCCTGCATCATCCGCAAAATCAAAGCTATCGGTGGAATAATCTTGACGGCCAGTCACAACCCCGGCGGCCCCAACGGAGACTTTGGCATTAAGTTTAACACTTCCAATGGAGGTAAAGAAAAAAAAAATCTACAATTCTGCAGTAGGTGCCGACCCATTATAAAAAGAAATAATTGAATCATACCTGTAGATGTATAGCACAATCCTCTGAGAACTTAAAGGGGTATTCTCACCACAACGATTAGCTTTAAACATGTAGGCAAATGTAAACAACGACTTTTACCAAATACATTGTTGTTCCGATTTTGCTTGGTTTCAGAGAGAGAGGGGGTTTTACTACTGCTCTTTTTACAGTTTTTCTCTAGTTTCCGATCCGCTTTCATTGCTCTAGCTGCCCTCCCCAACCATGGTTACATCACTTCCTGCGGTGCCTTATTAAAACAGGAGCTTAGTTATCCGTCTTACCAACAAACTTTAACCCTTTAGAGCTCTGTAGCCTTCTGCCTTACTGTTTACACTTTTCTGTTAGCAATGTCCCTCTAACAGGCTCAGCCAGGAATATCAGAGCTGCAATGTCAGTCACTCCTGCAGAACCTCCCACAGCCTGAACAGGAAGTGGGAGCCTGAAGCTGTAGACCCGCCCACAGCCTGCACAGGAAGTGGCAGCCTGAAGCTGTAGACCCGCCCACAGCCTGCACAGGAAGTGGCAGCCTGAAGCTGTAGAACCACGCACAGCCTGCACAGGAAGTGGCAGCCTGAAGCGAGAACCCCACCCCTGCACAGGAAGTGGCAGCCTGAAGCTGTAGAACCCACGCCAGCCTGCACGGAAGTGGCACCCTAAAGCTGTAAACCACCACAGCGCACAGGAAGGGGCACCCTGAAGCTGTAGAACCCGCACAGCCTGAAAAGGAAGTGGGGCCTGAAGCTGTAGAACCCGGCACAGCCTGAACGGAAGGGAGCCTAAAGCTGTAGCCCCGCCTACAGCCTGAACGGGATTGGGGCCTAAAAGCGTAGCCCGGGCCCACAGCCTAAAACAGGAAGGGGGAGCCTGAAGCTGTAGAACCACGACAACCTGAACAGGAGTGGGACCTGAAGCTGTAACCCCCCACAGCCTGAACGGGAAAAATGGGAGCCTAAAGCTGTGGCCTCCCACAGCCTAAAACGGGAACGGGACCCTGAAGCTGTAGAGCTCCCACGCTGAACAGGAAGGGGACCCTAAGCTGTGACCTGACATTGCGTGAACGGGAAAAGGGACCTGAAGCTGTGGCCTCCCACAGCCTAAACAAGAAGTCAGAGCCTGAAGCTGGCTGTGAAGAGTAGGCTCTGTATAATAACATGGTGACAACACCCCTTTTACAATCCTGACTGCTGCATTCTGACTGCACTACTAACACATTGTAGCAAACTATCAATATATCAGATTGGTACTGCAGACAATTCTCCAGGCTGGAGACAACTGTAACAAACCCTCAGCTGTGAGAAGTATTAGATCTGTACAGCGTTTTAACTTTGGGAAAGAAATAAAAAACAATTTCCCTTTTATGTTGCAAGCGGGTCTTAAAAAGGGTGGGGAATTAAAAACAAATTTTAGTTTTAAAAAGAAAAACATTTCATTTAGGGTTTTAAAAAAGGGGGATTTTTACTTTTTTTTTGTTTCATTCGGGGCACGAAAGTTAAAAAACAAAACAAAAAAACCTTATACTCTTCGCTTGCAGCTCTGCCGAAGGTTTGGGCCTCCTCCCGCCTCCCCCTTTTAGTTTTGTTTGGGGGTGGAAGGAATTGGAGTTTTTTTTGCTGTGGGCCTTTTTATTTCTGGCTCAGATTCAGAGGCTTCCTTCCAAAATTGATGTCGGACAATATATAGAACTGCAGCAACTTATCAAGGGCTGCAACAGTGACCTTCCAACCACCAGCACCAGGAAGAAATCAGAGGATTGGGGAAGATTTTTTTTGTTTTTTTTCATTATAAAATATAAAGGATATTTTATTTTTTTTAGTATTTTCATATAAAGTTTAAGTTTTCAGTATTTTTTTTATTATTTTGTTGTCAGGTGTAGTTGTCATGTAGTTGTTGGGTAGTCATATATCTATAGGGCTCTGTTGTGCATTGGAATTTGGCCATTTTAATAAAGTTGGGCTCTTTTGTATCCGTTCTTGCAATGGTGTGGGTGGTGGCTCCACCCTTAGGCCTCGTTCACACGGCTTATTCTGGGACGGATTCCAGCCGTACTGCGCGCCGTATTTGCACTGCAGCACGGCTGGAATCCATCCCAGTCATTACGGTAATCCACTGCTCTCATAGAGAACTATGGATTCCATTTCTTCTCCCCGCTCGGCGAATCTGCCGGGGGGGGGGGGGGGGGGGAGAAAGTGACCATGCACATTATTTCCCGGCGTGTACGCGCTGTGAATAATGAATGTCTATGGGGCCCGGCGAGCTGCCGACCCCCGCCCCACCCCCGCTGCACGGCAGCCGGCGTAATTGCGGGGCGAAATCCGGCCCCGCAATTACGCCGGCAATAAGCCGTGTGAACATTGCCTTACTGATTCAGAGTCATGCTTCATTGGCTTTTCTTGTTTTAAATCCTTTAGGAGTATGCAGCTTATCCACGCCAAGACTAAGGACATTGTCCGAAACGCATCATTTTTTTTTTAGCCTGATGTAAGGGGCATGTAAACCCTACATGTTCTTTTTTTTTTTAACCAATATGAATTCAAAATTGTAATATTTATATATATAAAAAAAAAAAGTTTCACACCCCCGGGTGTGCTGGATCAAAAAATAGTTTTTCTTTGGACTGGGGAAGATGGCTGAACTTGGCAGCGCTGGAACATATGCGAGTATAAGTTTTCGTTATTAAACAAAAATAAAATAAAATAAAAAAAATTCAGTTATTTTATCCGAACTGCAGCACCAGCATAAACTGATTAAAAAGAAAAACAGTGCTTGAGCTTTATTCGCTTATTTCGCCTGTTCAGTGTTGTGCTTCAGATTCAGGTTGGGCCGTTTCGGCCTGACCCTACTTTTATCGGAGATCGCAGGTAAATTGTGCACCCAATCGGGAGCCTGCCAGTCAGCAGCTCTAGGAATCCAAAGTGCAACACTACTCCTATTATGCAGTCATTAGTTGTCAGTGGGCGCTACACAGGAGTAGAGGGTGACAGGTCAGATAAGGTTTTGGCAGATGCTGTATAAAGAGGGGTCACTCCATGTTAACTGATCTCATGTTTCCTCCAGGCCCTGCACCCGAAGCCATTACTGATAAAATCTTTCAGCTCAGTAAGACCATCGAGGAATACGCCATCTGCCCCGAGCTCAAAGTGGACTTATCAACCATCGGCAAGCAGCAGTTTGATTTGGAGAATAAGTTTAAGCCATTTACAGGTAAGTAGGTAGTCGGAAAAAAAGTGTGTGTAGGGTATCCAGCAAGAGGAGTCTGATGTAAAAATGGGGAAAACCTTTATTTCGATGGAAGATGGACAAAGGAGGCACTGACGCGTTTCAAACTAGGTTGTTCTTAGTCATAGCACATAAGTTTGCAAATAAACATGCTGTTTATAAATGCCCTCCTAAATACATTGGCATAAATGTCACACTTGTTTTTCATGTCTAGTAGAACGCCAGTGTATCCTCCACATACTGACTCACTTCCTGGAACAGAATGACCTCACACGGTCCCATGCATTTGACGATTGGATACTTAATCATAAAAGAAGCACCTTAACTAATGTTCACAGGTTGTCATTTATGCAGACACTTTGAGGACCTTCTCCTCATTTATCAAAGACTTCATAGCCCCATGTGCTGCTCCGTTAAGAAATACAATTATTTTCAATATATTTCCATTTTCACTTCATTTTTTCATATTTTCATACAACCTCTCCTTTTAATATGTTCTTCAACAGAACAAACAGCAACCAACCTGTTCAGGCCATATATCATATACAGGCTCTTGACTGATGCATCATTATAATGGTGATGTATACCACAATATAATGATACATAAGTCAAGAGCCTGTATATGATATATGGCCTGAACAGATTGGTGGTTGTTTGTTTTGTTGATGAACATATTAAAAAGGAGATGTATGAAAATATGAAGTAAAAGTGAAAAAGAAATATATTGAAAATATGTGTATTTCTTAATGGAGCCGCACATGTGGTTATGAGGTTTTTAACCCCTCACCGACCTATGAAGTATGAGAACGTCATAGTGCCGGTAAGCGGCTTTGAAGCGGCTAATTGCAACGAACACCCGGCGGTTACAGTGCGGGGGGCCGCTAAATGAATGAAAAAACTGTGCCGTGCACTGCTCTTCACGCCGATCGGAGTCCGATGGCAGAACATGGCAGCGGGAAGCCTTGTGAAGGCCTCCCTTTCTGCCATGTTTTTAATTTCTCCACTTCCGGCCCCAAGCAGGAAGTGGAGAAACCACCATCTTGGTACACCCTAATGCATTGTCTATCACGCTGCCTAGGGGGACTCGATTTTAAAGTAAAAAAAATAAAGTTTTAAAGTGTAAAAAAAAAAAAAAAAGTATTAAAAGTTCAAATCGCCCCCCCTTTCGCCATTTTACAAAAAAAAAAAAAAAATTAAAATAAAAAATGTACATATATATGGTATCGCCGCGTCAGAAAAAGTCCGATCTATAAAAATATAATATAATTTATCCCATACGTTGAACAATGTAGAAGAAAAAAAATTCCAAATGGCAAAATTGCATTTTTTGGTCATTACATGACCCATAAAAATTGGAATAAAAGTGATAAAAAAAAAGTTGCATGCGTTCCAAACTGCTAGCAATAAAAAGTGCACTTCAGCCCGCAAAAAATACACCCTCACGGACATCCGTAGGTGTTGGTACAAAAAAAGTTATTTGTCGCACAAATTTCAAAACTAGAAAATGTTTGGAATTTTTAACGGTACCAAAACATTAAACAAAAAACTACATGTTTGGTATTGGCGGAAGATTTGAAGATTGAACGCCGTAAAAGCAAAACACCCGCAAACATGGCACAATTACATGTTTTTTTTCACATTTTGCACCACTTGGAATTTTTTTGCCGTTCCCCAGTATATTCTATAGTAATATGAATAACACCATTAGAAAGCACATCTTGTCCTGCAAAATAAAAGCCCTCATATGTCTATCGGTGGAAAAATAAAAAAAAGTTATTGCTTTCAGAAGGCAAGGAGGAAAAAAAAATTATGACCGTCTGTTAGGGAGGGGTTAATAATTGGGATAGTCAGCTGTTGTGGGTCAGCCCACTTGGGCTGGATCTGAATTGTATCTCTCCATTAAAGGGATGTTCCCACAGCGCAAAGTATGCCGTACAGATCAGCTCTCAGCTAGCTGCAAGCCGAGTGTGAATGAGGAGGACAGCACTTGCTGCTGTTCTCCTCATTTGCTTCCATGGGATCTCACGAATATAGCAGTGTGTGTGTGTGCTCGGCTATATTTGGAAGCTCACATAGAAGTGAATGGGGAGAACCGCCACAAGCATCGCCCTCCTCATTCACATGCTCTGTCGGCTTCCAACTAGCTGAGAGCTGACCTGTGCAGTACACTTTGAGTAGTTAAACGAATGTTCCCACGAAGCAAAGGTTCACCCACGGATCAGTGTAATGCATGGAGGGACTAAGGTTTATTTTACAATCAATGGGTTAATAATATTAAGGTATAAACACGATGGAGAATGCACTGGCAACACTTACTATATTAAAACCAACAATACCATGTCAAATAATATTACAGATATCATGTACAAGCTAAACAAAACACCTCTAGGGACAACACAAACTTTGAGTAAATCAGAAATGAAGTATGTAGTCCTAGCTGTATCCTAGATGAATTATTGAATATTTCCAAGCTATGTAGAACCTCCATGTGTGCGGCTGCATGCTGAGCGGTTTTCTACAGTCCTATCTGACAGAATTGCTGATGGAGGCCCAGACACCGGTACATAGTCAAGACAATTTTTTTTATGACCAGCAGCTAATATCCAGTCACAGCTGTGTACAGCACTGACAGCAGCTAGACCGGCGGGGAGTGACTCCATAAGTTCCTGGTAGGTTGTCTTAGGTATCTGCAGCCGACTGCATCCCACAGCTGCTGGAGGGGCCATAGAGCCAACACCACCATCCAGGGGACCCACAGCTGCTGGAGGGGCCCCTAGAGCCCAAAACCACCATCCAGGGCCCCACAGCTGCGGAGGGCCAAAAGAGCCCAAAACCACCATCCAGGGCCCCACATTACTGGAGGGTTCATAGACCAACAACCACCATCCAGGACCCACCCGCTGCTGGAAAGGGGCCATAGAACCAACCCACCATCCAGGGCCCCACAGCTGCTGGAGGGTCCATAGAGCCCAAAACCCCCATCCAGGGGCCCCACAGCTGGAGGGGCCATAGAGCCAACACCACCCTCCCCGGGGGGCCCCCAGCTGCTGGAGGCCATAGAGCCCAAAACCACCATCCAGGGGCCCCACAGCTGCTGGAGGGGCCATAGAGCCAACACCACCCTCCAGGGGCACAGCTCTGGAGGTCCATAGAGCCAACACCACCATCCAGGGGGTCCCCCAGCTGCGGAGGGCCATAGAGCCAAAAAACCCAACCCGGCCCCACAGCTGCTGGAGGGGCCCTAG
>JAODAL010048648.1:0-28820 GCA_025379985.1 Phyllomedusa bahiana | reverse complement strand
AATTTTTCGTTACAAACACCATATTTCTACCCGGTGCCTTGAAAGCTTCTTCAGCTCCCTTTCATCAGATAAGAAGTGTTCTCTTCCCAAGCCTGGCCAGCAGCTCTTTTCAGGTCGTATCTAATAGAAGCTTTTAAGTAACTAAGGGCAGGTAAGGCAGCCTGTAGCTCTCTCAGGCTGCAATTTTTGTAATCACATATATTTAGAAAAGTGATTAAATATCTATTTTGGAGGATCCCATGTCAACATTACATTGTGGCAAAACCCCTTTAAATCTAGTCTTAAACAGAAAAACGTTCTGCTGGTTCTCAGCATTTTTTTCTTCTTGTTTTTTTTTTTTTTTTTTTAATCTTTCTCCTTTGTCTATTTAGCATGATGAGTTACTTTTTCCATCAAGGTACCGGATCAATATTTGTTGCCAAATTAAATTTGTTTATCATATCTTTATTCATGTCCTATATCTTTATATTAAATATAACATGTGAATACTTAAATTGCTGAGCAAAATAAAAAGTATCTAATACCTAATCCAGAAGTAAGTTGAGGTTAAAGCTGACATACTGTACAAAGCTATGCATAATTCTCTAGTATCCTATATCACTGTGGTTATCTCTGTTGACCTCCAATATTAATACCACTTATATCTCCAAGATTTCTCCAGTGGTGCATCTTTATTGTGGACTGTCCTTTCTCTGAGTAATTTTGTTTCTCACACTTCATAAAACACTAATTGTTATTTTGTTACAACATAATTACTACAGTATACCTCTCTAATCCACCATCCTTCCTGTATTCCATAATTTTCCCAATGCCCTTAAATCTGTACTTGCACAGTTCATAGCTGAGTGATCTTATTTGGTGTAATTTATAAACCCTTAATACAGCTTTCTGTCCAAATCAAGAATTTTTACCTTTTGTACTCCTACCCTAATTATTCTTGAGTGAAACTTCTAGCTGGCAGGGTCTTCTCTCCTTGTGTCTAAATGTTATTAGAGGTTTTTTTCTTTTTCTATATACTGCCTATAGGTTCTGTAATTTATGTGTATATTGCACCGCTAATTGTAAAACATTATAAAATGTCATTAGTTTGTATGTTACATAAATAATACTCAGAATTAAAACAACAATATAAATTGTAGCATTTAGTTCATATATTAAGCAGGTTCACATTTGATGTATGTTTGTGTAATAAAAATTATGACTGATCAGCAGCCAATTATGTGGAGACCTATGTTTGACATGTTTAATATGCAGTCATAAATCTGATACTTAGGGCGACATGTCCCTATACGCAAGTGCTGTTTTTTTTTGGTCTATTTTGTGCCAAAAATACTCGACGCCATATTCTCGATTTAAATGAACTGTAAGGCCATGTTCACACGGCTTAAAATGGGCCGTATTTCGGTCCGTAATTACGTGCCGAAGTGCGCCAATTACGGGCCGAACACGGCCCATTCATTACGGTAATTCACAGTTCTCATAGAGACCTATGGATTACGTCTCCTCTCCCCGCCCGGCGAATCCGCCGGGCGGGAGATAAATTGACATGTGAATTACTAGCGGCGTATACCGTCGCTGGCAATTCAAGTCAATGGCCGGCGAAGTGCCGGCCCCCCGCTCACTCCCCGCTACCGCCCCGCCCCCCGTCCACACGGCGTAATTGCGGTGGCTAATTACGTCCCGCAATTAAGCCGTGTGAACTTAGCCTAAGATACCAAAACTAGGTGCATTATACGTCGGGCACGACACATTGTAATGCACCTAAAAAGGCGCATTATATATATTAGCGATGATACGCTGTGTGCCTCCATAATGTAATGTGCCTATTGAGGCGCATTATATAAACTAGTAGTGATACGTTATGCGCCTCCATTACACAATGCGCCTCGATAGGCTCATTACATATACTACCAATGATATGCTATGTGCCGCAATGCACCTTTTTAGGTGCATTAAGTTTACTATGCAAGGTATACCAGATGCCAGATTTTAGAAAGTATCGTACTTTCAGGTACATTTTACACTGATTAAATGTGTCTACATAGGGTCATATGTATGAAAACTGTATATGTCTCAGATTTACTTTTTTGAAAGAGGACCTCTGATTGGTTGCTATTGACAGCAAAGAAAGTCTTTGACCTAGACAGTTTTCATCCATGTCCCACATAGAGTATTTGCATTCTAGGCTAGCATGAACAGTATCAAATTTATAGTTTATGATTCCATAGACTAAAATGTCCCCTGGTAAGATTTTGATCAAGTTTACATTTAACAGAAACATGTTGGGCCCCTTTTTTACAACTATAACAGGCACCAGTCTTCTGAGAAGACTTTCCACAAAATTGTGGAGATTTTGGGTGACGTACGAATGGGGCTGCACCAGTTTTCTGGTGTATTTTGAGCCAAAAAGAATGTACGAACAGGTGCACTCCAAAAATTTTGCATGATAAGTCCCTTTGTAATGAACCAAAGACACTTTATAGTGCACCAAAGATTTGGGGCGTTCTGGGACGTGTGGCATGACATTCATAGAATTAGACACATTTATGATTCTGTGACTCCAAATCTAGGCACAGAACAGTTAGAACAGTCAGACCAGGTTAAAGGGGGTCTGTCTGAGCCAGACTTGTCATATTGGCACTAGACTGTGCCTGTATGTATGACCTGCAGAAGAACAGGTTCATACATTCTGGCGCATTCTACACTGCTTTAAAATGATTTAGAACTGACTAGAATTCATACATGTCGCCCTTTGTGTGGGAATTTTCTTTCGATGAGGTCAAGCACATAGATGATGGATAAAAAAAGGTCTGACTCTCAATCAGTATTCCAATTCATCTCAAAGGAGTTCAGTGGCATTGAGGTCAGGCTGTGCCACCATCAGAAATTTCAGGGCCCCATCCAGCTGAAGAAAAAGAAAAAAATCTGTATGAACAAAACAAAATGAAAAAAAAAATACAATTGCGTCAATGTTTTAGATTTAGTTCTTGTTGGATTTTACAATGTACAGTTAATCTATATTTTGCGGGTTAGTACATATACAAGGGCCAGCAAATACCACCACATGATCACCGTGTGTCACCAATACATAGTAACTAATGCCACTATAATATAACTGACCAAACCAGTATACCAAAACCGATAACAACAATATACAAAGACCAAATAATCTCCACCACAAAGATACTGAATAATACCTATATTCTATTACTGAATATAAACCATTACACCAAGATTAATATTACCACCATACAGCGACCCTATAGTGGTAGATTCAAGTGTATACAGGTTCTCTGCAGACATACAGCATAAGTGATGACAGTGCAGGTGAACATGAAGATGAGCTAGCTTCCAACCAGGGAGACATGTAGGTATATTAAAATTTCAAATTCTTTAATATATAAATTTAAAAATCATGGTTGCAATCCACCCAACATGTCACTGATGCATAAGAACTGCTGACACATTTTGGAAAATGTCCTTATTCATGGTGTATAATGGTTCAACTGCAGAGCTCCATATATTTGGAATCTCTGCCCCTCCAATGCAGTCCCCTCATTGGACATCCCTAATTGCAAAAGTGTACCACCCATAAATTATAAGTCAGAAAACACTCGTTCTTTCAACCTCGCGCATACCGCCTGCTCTTGACTTTCATATATCTTTGGATCAGTACAATTCCATTTTAAGTATATCAACTCTCCCTTTGGAATATTCCTAGTAACGTGGTTTGGATGGCAAGAATCTGTCATAAGGATAGAATTTTTTGCTGTGTTTTTTCTATAAGGGGTTACCAGAATTTTACCCCATTCACTTGATAAGGTGACATTAAGATGTTTTATTGTCTTATTATCAAAAATGTGTGTGAATTTAAGATTCATCGTGTTATTATTGATGTATTTCACAAACTTCAATGCCATGTGTTGATCCCTCTCCGATACCTGCGGTTTATGTCAGCAGTGGTTCCTCTCTGCCGTGCATCCACCAGTGGGACTTGGATCATTGGAGCTTGGGTGAGCTGACATATACCATTTAGCTTTGTTCATCACAGTGCAGTTACATTTAGTGACTCACAGGGGACGTCTTGTCTGATGAGTCGCTCACTTTCCCTTTTCTTCTGATTTTCTTCTCCTTCCAGTCCAGACTTTCATGACGATTTCTCCCAATCACAACTGGTCACTGCAGAATTCAGAACACAAACACCTAAGACGCCTCACTGTTCTAACATCTTTCCACCTGTGCCCGCCATGTACAAACTCCCCATTCATAGTGTTCCAAATGGTAACAATAACCTCCTTGGTGCCCTGTTAGTTATGTAGGGCCTCTTTTAGCTATGTATATGGGCTCCCTCGGTAGGTAGATATATTGCTCCGATAGTAAGTAGATAGTTATATAGGGATCCCAGTATATAGGTTTATAGAACCCCCTCTTGTAGGTAGGTATATAGGGTCCTCAATAGGTAGGTAGGCCACCCAGTAGGTAAGTAGGTATATAGCCCCTCATTAAGTAGTTACATAGGGCCCCCAGAAGGGGCCATTTAGGGCCCCCAGTAAGTAGATAGAAGTATATTCAGCCCATTGTAAAAAAAAAATACTCACCTCCCCATGCTCCCCTGGCTTGTCTGCCTGTTCTGTGCTCCAAGCTGGGTGTTTTAGACTCGGGACCTAGGACTGGAAGCAGTGCAGGCAGCGAGATGCCACAGGTCTTTTTACCAGCTCTGTGAGACAAGGAGGCGGTAGTTGCCAGTGGTAGCTGCTGGTGACAGCAGCCCCCCCCCCCCCTTAATTCACAGTGTGGCTGGACCCCATACGACAGTACCAGCTGTACTGCCATAATGGTATCCCTGAGGCCAGGGCTCAGTATAGGTCATTCTAGGTCTTCCAATGCAAAATCATCACTCAATATCTTTGTGGACCTCACTTTTTCATCAGCAACAAAGTCAGTTTGAAATAAAAAAAAAACAGCCTTCAATTACTAAATTATATGCAGTTTAGTAGATTGTGTTCTCCTGAACCTAGATTTGTCTAAATCATTGCCAAATAATTAAACTGATTTATCACTCTAGAGCACACATTTCCTGCTTTCTCGAGGTTGGTGGTAGCATGATTTATGCCACTCCAGCCAATGCTTGACAATGCACATAGTACTTTTAGGCTTGTGTGTGGCTGCTCATTCATGAAAACACCTTTCATGAAGCTTCTAATGCACAATTCTTGGCTGATGTCACTTTCGGAGAAGTTTAGAGTTAAGCAGTGTGTGATTATGGACAAATTATAGGTGCTCACACATCATCAAACCCTCTATGTAAGTCTTTATGGTGTTCTACTTTGTAGCATAGCTGTTCTCAGCCCCAAAAGCATCTACTTCACAATTATATAACTAACAGTTAACTGGAGAAATCTAGAATTATTTTTTTTTTTATTATAGAGCAATTTTAAAGTCACTAGGCTCTTTATTTTAACCCTTACTATTACCAAAGTTTATTTGTGGAGATTGCATGGCCGTGGGCTGGATTTTATACACTAGTTTGCAGTGGGTATGGCTAAGAACATGAAGTCAATAATTAGGAAAGAAGTCTAGTTATTTTTTGTCCATATTGTGAGAGGTATGAAATACTAAATGGAGACTTATGCACCAGCTGCCATAGTGCAAAGTACTAGCCAGCAATATTCAAAGGGCTACCTCTAGAGGTCTTTTGGGCCTAGTAAAAAATCAAGTTTGGCATTTCACCCCAAGTGGAAAACACAGTACGTTAAAACTACCTGCTTGTGCTGAGATCTCACGTAGTGATGCAAAGTGGTTTTTTTTTTTTTTTTTTTTTAATGAATTTCAGTGCAGCAAAAGAACCAGAACAACATCTAATAATAGCTGTTCTGGAGACAATAGACTGACAGAAGACAAGAATATATTAAAGTATTACAATGATCTCAATGATTCTGGACAGTCTATGAAAATATAATGAAATATTATTTGCATAATGTTTGTATATTTTAAAGATAGAAATATGTCATAAATATTAATGACAAAAAAAACATTCATGACAATGTCTTGAAAAAAAAATAACAAGGGAGTAGGATCAATTGCAAACTAATTTTAGTAACTGCATTAAATTGTATTGGCCAGATCTACAGATGTTCTGTTTAGAATACTTAGTAGACATCAACACGAACCCAATAGTAAAACTTTAGGTGATATTTGTTTTTCAACTTTTTACACATATGTCCACATGCTTTTGACATTGGTAAAACTATCAGTGGTGCAGAGATAAAAGTCCAGAACAGCTTGTTTGCTCCTCTGTATCATAGAAATTCATTACGAAATCTTGGATTTCTGCTACTAACTGGGATCTTGTATGATCCAGATTCAGTCATGGTTTTCAACATGAAAAATCCTCATTATAATGGGTCTAACTAATGACTAGTTTACCCGATATGGAATGAGATGGGATTCCTCAACATGTTACTATTTTTTTTTTTCACATTTCAAATCTGCACTGTAATTTACATTGTAAACCACAGAGTAGATTCCCTTTGAAAACAGTGGGATGTGAATAACACAGTTTTAGGAGGATTCTAAAAGAGATAAGCCATGAAGTTTTGTGTAAAAGTACCCTAGGTATAAAAATATTAGAACTGTAAATAGAATATTAGAAGTGAGTGGCCTTCATTACTGCTCAGAAGTTTTGAATAGGCCCTAAGGAAAAGAGTTAAGGTCTATGGTGCCTTTGGTTAGAGTTAGCATCCTTTGCATTCACACTTGACCCTTGAAAGAGCCTTGAAAATAACCATGGATTGAATCCAAGCCAGTATTCTCTACAGAAGTAACAGCTTCTGATCTGCAGACAGCTGTTTCGGGTGTTTGTTCTGTGTCAGTGCAGACTAGGCTGGCATGGTAAGAAAGCTCTAACCAAAATTAAAGGGACTAACATTTCTTTGTCTTTGAGAAGTGTCAGAGAGCAGTGCATGGCCTGTAACTCTTCCTACACCTTTATAGTTCTCCCCTAAAGATGAAATTTTACCTCATTAGAGCTATTGTAAAAGCCTTTCACCCAACAGTCCATAACCTAGCTCTGTACTGATGAGGGTTTAACACCTCAAAACAACTGTTTGAAGATGGGAGACTTATACTTATGGAGGAGCTACTGACTTAACATAAATCCCTAGTCATGTTTTAAGGCTATAAAGGGTTGGATGTGACTGCTAGCGATGCAGCTTTCAATAGGGGGCACAGAGACCTTTACTCTCTTTCCTAGAGTCTATTTTCATATTTCCTAGGGAGCATTGCAGTCCTATAGGTTTCCCTACACCTGTATAGTGCTCTTCTGAGTGAAAATTCACCCCCTTTAGTGGCCTCTTACCAAGCCAGCCAGAACCCTGTGAAGGATGTAGCTTAACCAGTATCCTCAGATTAAGCAGACTGGCAGGCAAACGATCAAGTATAAACACACTTGGTTTATTTTATTAACCAAACTCCAAAGGAGGTATGTCTTGCACAGCAAATAGCAACAAAAGAAACATCAGCTTACTTCAGCTTTAAACAGTCTTATATAAGTCCTTCGCCAGTGCTTGGTGATCTTACACATTAGGATGCGTCAGTAGCGGATCCAGCCTCTCATGCAAGGGCAGAATATACTGAAACCTCCAGCCCACAACTCTGTAAGCTGCAGCCTGACGCACTTCAGTCCTGGAACCACACCTGTCTCTCACTAGCTCCAGGCTTTTACAAGCCTAGTAAAGCCTTGGTCTGGAATTTGGGAATGGGCATCCCACCATCTCTTTTGCCATCCCAGTAAAAGGCCTCACCCAGATCAGCCGCTTAAAGCAGCTGCTCTATGACTTTCAGACAGGTGTCAGTAACCTAATGTTACTGACACATAAGACATTGTTGGCTTTTTACTCCATCGATGCCAGGGACATCGGTGACACATACCGTCCATCCACAATGGCACCTTGTGCCACCTTACACCTAGTTTGCACTGATAAGGGCAAACACCCAGAAACAACTATCTGAAGATGAGTAAAGTGAGGCTCTTGTTTATGGAGGAGCTACTGGTTTGGAAACAAATTCTAGTCACGTTTTAAGGCTCACTAAAGGGTTGAATGTGAATGCTGCAAGGGAAGCTAGTTCCAGTAGTTAGTCCAGAGGGCCTTAGCTCTCTTCCCTAGACCCTACTTGCATTTTTCATAGGGACCATAAGCCTGTAAGTCTTTCTACTCTTTTAAGGTCCTTTACACAAGGAGAAAAATGTACCTCCTTACAGTAACTTGAAGTTACACCTCTGGCTTTCAGTCTATTCTTAGTTTCCCATACCAGCTTGTGAAAAGACAAGTAACAGAAAAAATAAACACAATGAAACACATATTACTATGACCAGAAATATTTTACTGTTTGTTGTGTACTTTCAGCAATTTGATTATCGTAATATTTCTGGTCATAGCCTAGATAAATTTCCTTGTCTTCTTCTGATTATGACTATCCTGGCATCACATCTGATAATTTATCTGTTTCATTAGATTCCTAAGGCTAACGCTCCTCTTATACAGAACATTAAGCATATTAAAGACGGTTTAAATGCATTAGCTAATACAGATAATATATGAGAAGAATATTTATTTGTATTGTAAATATTGAGCTGAACTTTCCAGCTTACCAAGTGAAAAGCAATTAATTCTCATCAGCCGTATTGAAATGGGTTAGTACCTGCAGAAATATAACCCGCCGTAATGTATTGTCACATGTGACACTGATTAACAACTGCAATACGCTGTTTTCATATTTGTTTTGCAAGTTATTGGACTTTTAATTAAAAGGGTGAAAGACAAAGAACAGCAAGTTTAATTATGATAAGTGTTACATTGTTGATTTTGTGTTTGAACACACTTGAAGCTCTGCAAATAGCTTGGCCAAGGTGTTTCAGTGAGTCTTGTAAAAACGATTGTTTCATTATTTTGAAGCAGGAAAGAGCAGAGGCAGATAATCACTATGGAATTATAATAAAAGCAAAATATCCTAAGCAGGCTCCCCAAGGTTAGTCACTACAATAAGAAGTGGTCTTTTGAAGCTGGGACTGAGCCTGGAAATTATTCCAAAGCAATATCTGAGCCTCCTTCCTCAATGCCTGGCATACAATTCAAAGATCAGTCACTCTGAATCATTTGCTTTGCATCAACTATTAAGTCATAAACAGTCATAATTTCCTTTTCCTACTTTAGAAGTGCAGTATTTTCTTTCTAAGACTTCTCTAGCTGGAGGGGTTTCCTTCTTCCTTTTTTTTTTTTTTGACTGCAGTGCCCTCAGGCCTGTTGTGACCTTTCTTATCCCTTGCTAATTTAGTTTTATTGTTCAAAACCGAGATTTTCTTCCTTGATGTATTAATGTCAGTAAACTGTTTCACTGTGTAGCAAAGAGACAACTTGTTATTCGTCTGTCAGTACTATTCATAAGTCTAGACTGCATTAAACAGTTGCAAGAAGGTGGGAAATCCCACATGAGCAGGCAATTTGCCTTTCATTCTAGGATTCGGATTTTATAATATATGCTGTACAAGACATCTTGCATTTCATCTATTCATCTCACATCCTTCATAAAATTAAGTCCCACACACTGCTTAATGTGAGCTCATACTATTTATCATTAAATAAAAATCCAGACTCCAGAGCTCCAAAATACTTCTGTAAGATTTATTGCCCTATTTTGCTAAGTCCTCACCTATAAAGAACCACAGTTGTCCACCCCTGAGTAATTTGTCACCGACATTGATCATTCCCTTCATGTTGAAAATTTAACCCCACTGCCTCTACATTTCCAAGGTTTCTTCCATTTCTTTCTTTAAGGACAAGTAAATGGCAAGGTTTTTAATCCTCAACCAATTACTAGGGCAAAGCTTTCTAACAACTGGTAGTTGTTGCCCTTGAGCATTGAACTTGAGGGAAATTGTTGCATGTGACAGGTGCTTTCATTGTGCCTTTGTTTTCCATGCTAAGGCTATATAAATGATTGATGGTATTCATTCAGTTCAAAATACAGAGCATCTAACTTCCAACTTTTGTCTCATGAAAATTCAGAGTACAGTGACTAAAGGAATAATTTTACTGGTTTGTGTTGAGATACTGCATGTATATAATGTAGCTAGTTGCTGCTACATAAAGCTTTTCTTTGAAGGCTAACAAATTAATTTAGATAAATATCACATTTGGTATTCTTATTCATGACAAAATAACTAACTGTATCAGACAGAACAAAATGTGATATATAGATTTCACTATCATTGTGGCTCTTTTTGATGTATATTAAACCCATCCTTATAGAGATAAGAAATGTTCTGATTCAGTAGTACATTTGAAGGACAGGTAGTCAATTGCATTAAAATAGTGAATGGTATTTTAGCATTAGTGAATTATATTACTTATTCTGTTTGTATAAAATGGAGATAAAATAAAAAATGCTGAGACCTCTTGCAATTTACTGTCTATATGATTGTAGTTAGATAGATGCTATAAACCTTGAACTAAAAGAGTCAGGAGCTTAAATCTATTTTTTAATGCGCTGCAAAATCAAGGCTACTTTCTCTGTGAAGTTGCTAATGGTCATTTGGCCAATCGCCAGAGTTATTTGGGCAGCCAATAAATAAGACAAAAGTGATCTTCACTAGTTTCTGAGTTCTTTTCTTCCGTTTTTCACATACCCCCACTTCTGGGGCAGCCCCGTTCATACATGTCGCTCACAGTGTCAATAAGCCTGTAAGGCCTGTTCCAGTTGAATATCTTGGGTATAAAAGCACTGGCAACAATTATGGAATCACCATGCTAAGAAGTTGTTACCCAATTTTTTTTACTTCTACAGCAAATATATAAATCACAGATATGATACAAAACAATGTTTTATAACTGAAAACTCTCGCTTCATGAAACATACCATATAAAAATGAAAGCAGATTATTTTAAATAATCACATTTTTTGAGAGATAAAACAGAGGAAAAAATATGGAATCACTTAATGTGGAAAATATTATGAAATCACCTTAGAATTTCAAAATTAAACACTAGCACAAGTCTGAAAATAATACTTAGTCTGCAGTTAAAAAGGAAGGTGCTGACTGACTTTTTCAAGTTGTTAGATATGGCTAATGCCTAGTTCACATCTGCGTTGGACATTCCATTAAAAGCCATTATTGTAGATTTTATAAATGAGTGACGTAAAAAATAGGGCAGCCTGCAGCGCTGTTATATTCCATTCAAATGACGGACACCATGGTATAAACCAGATTGGCCTCATTGTAGGTAATGAGGTCCATAGCACACAGTTGATGTGCATCATGAAACAATGAAATAGATCGCATGGTAACTATTTTCAAAAACCCAGAATTAGCAATGCAGGTGTGAATCAGCTCTAGTTAAGAGAAAACATGGCTCTAACTAGAGTGTTGTCGATTGAAACAGTAATTTTTTTTTCCATAAGATGGAAATCCAAACACATAATGCAGCAGAAGATTATGGTTGTTCCCGGTCAGCTGTGTGTAAAGGTTGGTGGAAATATAACGGAAAATGAAAAGGTTATAAAAGGAAAACATATGAGTAGATTGAGATATATGTCTAACATGGGATAAAAAAAATAAAACTTATATGCCCTGGAAATATAAATTGTACAGCACAACATAGGGAAAATAAATAAGCAACAATAAGAGTAAGGGTATGTTCACATGGTGTACCGGGGCGCGTACTGTACACGTTGCAGTACGCCGTGTGTTGTGAAAGCCCGCGCTGATCAGCTCGCACTTCAAAGGACAGGGGGCTCGGCCCCCGTTTAGCCCCATTCACTACTATTATCAGCGTCGCGTAAGCGCCACTAAGAACTGACGTTTCACTTCTCTCCCCGGGCGTACAATACAATCGTATTGTACACCCGGGGAGACGAGGCGTAATCCATAGCTCATTATGAGAGCTATGAATGACCGTAATTGCGGCACGTATTTTGCTTCGTATAAAGCGCAATTATGCGGCAAAATGCGCACCGCAATTATGCCGTGTGAACATACCCTAAAAGAGTAAATGTTTGAGACAGAACTGTAAGAAATAAGCTGAGAATAAAATAAAACAAAGAATAGCAGAATGAAACAAAGTTACAGTGGGCTAAAGAGAAGCAATCATGCTGAGTGTGGATGATTGGATGAAAGTGATATGCAGTTATGAATCACCAGTTTGCACTAGCCTTGGATATATAGAACCTAAAAAACTTGCCAATTGTCAAGTAATTTATGATATGGAGTTTTATGGTTGGTAAAAAATCAGGGGAGGTAATAGTTGAGGAGAAATAATTCCTTAACCGTGGATAGCATATTTTTGCATACTTATTCTTGATATATAACTAGCAGAGGTGATTGTACTGAAGCTGCAACTACTGCAGTTTGTAATTTCATATTGTTTACTTCCCTGTAGACTGTAAGCCCTCATGGGCAAGGTCCTCTCTCCCTCTGTACCAGTTATTAGTTATTTTCACCTTTGTACTTGTTTGACCTACGTTATGTATATAACCCCCTCAAAGGTACAGCGCTTAGAGATGGGAGAATTTCTAAAAAATTTGATTTGGTGACTTCGCCGAATTTTCCGTCAAAATTCGTTTCGGTGTGAATTGCTTCGGGACGAATCGCGTTAAAAAACAGCTATTTCCAGGCTGCACAGAGCCTGCGGGGTGCTGTAGAACGTTGTGCCATGCTTAAATATGCAGAGGGAGCTTGGTTTGGTCTTCATACAATGTTGTGTTTTAGTATGACACGCATATGACTGCTGCCGCTCTTAGAATCGCTTCACTGTAAAATTCCCTGGGCACTTAAGAGGGCAAAACTGACCAAAAAACTGAAGGGGGAATGTAGCCTGAAAAAGTCATGACAGCGACAGTTGGAAAAAAACAAGCTGAGGGCTCAGGTGGCAACATCAGTGACAGAGTGTGGAGGTGACGGCAGCAGCCAGAGCAGCATGAGGTCAGTTAGGGGCACAATGACATGCTGGAGGTGGCAAAAACAGGAGTAGGCCACAGAGTGGCACAATGACACAGTGTGGAGGTTACGGCAGCAGCCACAGCAGCAGCATGAAGTCAGACAGTGACACAATGACATTCTGGAGGTGGCAAAAACAGGAGTAGGCCACAGAGTGGCGCAATGACAGAGTGTGGAGGGCACAGCAGCAGCCACAACCGGGGCAGTGCATGGGGTTTTCGGGAGACCAGGTGGCACATAAAATGACATTCTGGAGGTAGCAAAAACAGTAGTAGGCCAGAGAGTGACACGATGACAGAGAGTGGAGGTGACGGCAGGAGCAACAGCATGAGGTCAGAGAGTGGCAAAATGACACAGTGTGGAGCAACAAGAGCAGCATGAGGTCAGAGAGTGGCACAATAAGACAGTGTGGAGGTCACGGCACCAGCAACAGCAGCAGGTGGGTGTAAATACCAGTCCCTGATAAAGATAATGGTAGGCAGATGGAGAAACTGGCAGCAGATGTGTGGCATCAGGCGGGTGGCGGCATCAGAATAGTGGCTGAGGCAGGTAGTTTTAACCCAGACTCATTTCTCACAGTTTGGGTGAGGCGTCATGGCTGATGTAGTCTGACGCCTAAGGCATTGGTTTGTGGAAACCCTGGCCGATCCACGCCTGATTCATCTTGACAAAGGTCAATCGTTCCACATTTCCCGTGGACAAGCGGGTTCTCCTTGGGGTAACGATGGCCCCCGCCGCACTGAACCCCCGCTCTGATGCCACACTACTGGCCAGGCAGAACAGCTTCTCCACTGCAAATTCGGCAAGTTGCGGACACACATCCAGTTTGGGCGCCCAGTAGTCCAGCGGATCTTCTATCTGGGGTGGCAGAGTGCATCTAGACCGAGAGATGATGGCAAAGAGAAACAGCTCCCTTCTGCAGAGGTGGTGGGGCCTTGACTGGCTGCAATGGCATGCGTGCCACTGGGCGCTGCTGCTGCTGCTGCTGTTGCTGCGGCGGCTGGATGGACCACCACATCTGAGCCACGTTTCTCCCAGGCCACCGGATGGTGACGCTGCATGTGTTGACGCAGGGCTGTGGTGCCAACGTGAGCTCCCTGGCCGCGCTTCACTTTCTGCCCACAGATTCTACATATACCCATATTCGGCTCCTCCGGTGTCTTAGCAAAGAACTGCCACAACGGCGAGTAGCTGATTTTACTGCCAACGCTCCGCACTGAGTGACTACTTCCGCCGCTGCCTCGCTGAGCCCCTGTGCCGCTACTTTCTTGTACCTGTGAAGCGGGTTTTCTACCCCGTGGCCGCTTGGCTCCTGACCTCACACTGCTGCTACCCTGCTGACTCGCGGCCACTTAACCCACTTGCTGGCTGCGCCGCTGCCTGACGCGCAAGCTGATGCCCTCTTTTCCTGATGATGATGAAGCCCTTGCTTCACCCAGCTCCCAAGTGCGGTCGGCTACATCATCATCTATTTGTGTTTCATCATCACTGCTGTCCTCATCACCGGTCTTGGTATGCAGAGGCTGACCCCTCACAACATGACCTCCCATGCCACTCTCCACATCTATACTTTGCCGTCTACTGCAAGATGCAGGGGATATTGGCCCCATATCTTCGCTGCCAAGTAGCTGCTGAATGTCCTCCTCATCCTCGCTGTATAGTGGCACTGAGCCCAGACCACATAGTAGATCTCTGGCTGAGGGAACCGGATTGGACAGAGGCGGGTTGAGGACAGGTGAGGGCCGCTGACCCGCTCCCGGGCCATGCCAATTAAGGGTTGTGTCTGACGTTCCCACTGACTTGGCTGGGGTTGTCAGATGTCATCTGGAAGGAAGTGGATGACCTAGTCAACCAATCAAGAACCATTGGGTTGCTGAACAACACACGGTCGCTAGATGACAGCGGCAGTTGTGGCCTCACCGAATGACCCCTGCTTTGACGTCCCCTTGCTGTGCTGTGACCTTGGCCTGCTCCAGGAATGTTTGTGCCACTGCCACTCGCAGGTGAAGAGCCTGCCACCTCTCTGTCTGGCACCCTGTTTGTTCTAAAATGTACAGAAACAGTTTGATGAAGATATCTGTATATGATAAATACACACCCTGTATTTGACTCCAAATGAACCCAGTAACAAGCTTGGGAAACCCTTGGATATAAATTGCGCTCCACAAATGGCCAGGAAAAATTCAATAGTATGTGCCGTTTAAAAACACTGTGTATTTTACTGAATATAAAAGCACAAACAGGCTTAATTAACCTTTCGGATATGAATTTATGCTACAGGCAAAATTTCTTTTTTGGCGGTGAAAAAGAACGTTTCTTTTACTAAGTACAACTGCAGAAAAATACTTAGTTAACACTTGAATGTAAATTGCGCAAATGAAATTTGCTACCAACAATTACCAGCTTTGTAGCATGTTAAAACGTCGTGTATTTTACGGAACACAGCAACAGAAAAACTTATAATTAACCTTCGGATATGAATTATGCTACAGACAAAATTTCTTTTTTGGTGGTGAAAAAGAACGTTTCTTTTACTAAGTACAACTGCAGAAAAATACTTAGTTAACCCTTGGATGTAAATTGCGCAAAAGAAATATGCTGCCAAGAATTACCAGCTTTGTAGCATGTTAAAACGTCGTGTATTTTACAGAACACAACAACAGAAAAACTTGTAATTAAAGGAGTTGTCTCATTACAAGCTTTCAGCCTAGCTCTGTGCCTGGCAGTTGAATTGAGGGGCGTGCTTCTTGTCTGCCTCTTCTCCTCCCTCTGTCCCCCTCCCCTCAGCACACAGACAGCTCTCCTCTGTAACTTCTATACAGCAAGGGGGTAGGGAGGGACGAGGGGGTTTGCTGCCAGAGTTAACCCTGTGTGTGCCTGCCTAGGTCTGCTGCAGACTCCTGGATCAGCTGTATTGTTAGCTCCACAGAGACATAGAGAGAGGGCTGATCTATGAGTATGGAGCCAGAGGACTGTGAAGCTGTGTATGCTAATAGCAGAGCAGGGGGGATGCAAGTGTTCCTATACCCCCTGCTCAGCATACAAATCTGCACATCTCCAGCAACAAACAGACCCTGTCAGAACAGACACAGGGCAGCTGTGAAGTGTTACTATACTCAGGATGTGTCACTAGTACAGCAGAGCATGAAGCATTCACATGCCCCCTGATCTGTATAGTATTAGTATAGTCACACTTCCACAGACACACCATGATTATAGTAACACACAGGGTCACTGCTGTCACATCTATTGATCAGCCTCACCTCTGCTCTCTTCAAGCTGTGTAGAGAACAGGAGGAAGCAGGCACACACAGGGTTAATCCAGCTACACAGACAGAAGCCAGAGCCTTCCCCCTCCCTCCACTACAGAAGCATTCTGTGTGGGAGGGGCTTTCTGCTCAGACCTGTATTCAGAGGCTGATGAGTCATGCAGACCTGACAGCCAGTGAGATAAAGATCAACAGGTCAGCTGCTATAGAGATTTGAGAAGCTGATGTACTACTACTAATAGGGCTAACTCAAAATCAGTAGGACATTTGTAATGAACATATATTGCAAAGCTGCTTGTTTTTTAAAGATCTTTTAATAAAAACCCAATCATTGTAGCCAGACAACCCCTTTAACCTTCGGTTATGAATTATGCTACAGGTAAAATGTTTTTTTTGGCGGTGAAAAAGAACGTTTCTTTTAGTGACCACAACAGCAGAACAATGCTTAATTAACCCCTGGATCTATTTAATTGTGTAAAATAAATGAGCAACCAAAAATTAAGTGGTATTTGGATTCTAAAAACGCTGTTTCTTTAACTGAATACAACAGGAACAGGCTTAGATAACCCTTGGATATTCAATGTGCTCAAGAACTGAGCAGATAGCATTAAAATGTACATGCAGCTGCATTGGACGCACACTGGACTTTAGTTCCAATACCCCACAAAATCAGAATTCGAACGTAAGAGAAGCAGCTGTGACACCCCCCAAAAATCGCTGTATAAAAATGAGTTCTTTAGTATGAGATATCATAAGCAGGAGCAGCGGCGGCGGCGGCGACGGCACCTTCCCTACACAGCACAGTAAGAAGAGTGTGAGGAGCGAGCATGGCGCCCACACTTATATAGTGCGGTGACGTCACAGAATCCCGCCGGTCTCTGATTGGCTTCATCTCTGCACATGTCATGTAGGCTACGCCTTTCTTCCTCCCAGACTTCTTTGCCCCATGTAACGCCATGTGCTCACAGCCATTTTATCAATCAAAAGCACACTTCGTTCCCGCGAATCACCCCAAACTTCGACTTCGTTCATAATCGAAGTTTTCCTGAAATTCTAAACGAATTCCACTTCGTTAGAATCAATTCGCCCATCTCTAACTGCGCTCGGAACTAAGGGCGCTGTAAAATAAATAATAATAATAATAATAATTGCTTCAAAACAAAGACAATTTAACATATTATTTCTTACACAAGCTTTGAAAGGGTGAGCTGCTGTAGAAATAGTAGAGACAATATTTCCAGTAAAACAAAACTATACAGCTTGCTTGTTCTTAATGCTGAACACAAGTGAATTTGGAAAATTTTCTATGTGGCTTCCTGGTTCAGTGCAAGTAGTGACAACTGCACAAAAAAAGGAAAGCTTTATCATTTAGTGCAATAAGTAATTTATTAAAAACATTCAGAAAAAAGCTCCACAATTTTTCTGTTGATATATGAGAATCATGTGACATTTTGGTCGTATCAGATCTTATTCATACACATCACAAGTTATGATCAACAGATTTGCTTATGAATGCAGCCATAACTAGAGTTAATCCGAAGGTTCATGGTGACATTTGCAAGAAATTGTATATGAGTAGCACTGCTTCACACATAGTAGCACGTTCTCAGTATTTCATTCATTTAACACAGGATCCATGTATTCAATTCACGTGTAAATCATTTTTTTCTTTATTCTTTATTTTTTAACAAGCATCTAAAATATAACTCAAAGAGGGGAGCTCCGTTACACTGCTACCAATGTGTTTAAAGAGATAGTGTGCACTTGACTGTTTTTGTTTCACATTTACAAGAAAATCTGTTGAGACTTGTGATGTGTATGAATAAGGTCTAATACGACCAAAACGTAACATGATTTTTTTGTCACATATAAACAGAAAAATTTGTATAAGTGGAGCACTCTGTTGGATGTTATTAATAAATAAATTACTTATTGCAATAAGTGATAGAGATCTCCATTGATATGCTATTGTAGCTTCTTTCTATGATTTTTGGATTGGAATATCCTTCAACTAGAACTCAATATTATATTTAGTTCAGAGTGCCATCCATATATATTATTAATTCCTGGTTCAGTGGCTGTAAGAAGCAGTTTATTACCTCTAGGTCATCTGGTCACTCTTGTGACTGTCACCTTGAAAGTTACATTTCAATGCCCACATTTTGGGTTCCTTTTTAAGGGTTCTAGTTTAGAACAGAAAAAAAACAGCTGCTGGCACTTTGGTTCAACAATGTAGAAATTAGAGGGTTCAGGCTAAAGACCCATCAGTGAGGAGTTAAATAAATTAATTATAATAAGTATGATGCTGTCTGCTAAATCATACAAGACAGTAAAACTGATGTCAAGTTAGCATTATTGGTTCTTTTTATAATGGAAACATGAATCTGTCACTTTCATTTTTGAGAGTAGTAGGGTATATTACTAGGGTATACACCTCAGATTTGTATTGCATATCTAGTCATTTTTATGTATTGATCTGAAAACTTACAACATGTTCATATCAGACCACAGTAAGTCTTATTTTTTTAATAGAGCCAAAGTCCAGAAGGTATGCCTTATTATGGTACCTAATCTTTTCCCTAACACTCAAACTACTTCAGACCAGACCACCCTCCTATTGAAATAAAATAGAAACTGAGAAACTAAGGTGGGAAACTTGGGTGGCTCCATCTCACAAAATATCATTATGGCTTTTTAGTGACACATATCTGATTTTAAATACTTTTGTATATATGTTTATAAAAATTATATTTGCAAGCTTTGAAGTACATATGCCACTTCATTAGGCATTCTAACTATGTCTATGTGCCTGATGGAGGGACCTGTGTAGTCCAAATGTTTACAAATTAAACATTTTAATTTCGCGTGATGTTTTTAACATAATAGAAAACCAAACTGTTTTACCTGTATGTTGTGACAGTTAGGGCTAGAGATGGGCGAATTGATTCTAACGAAGTGGAATTTGTTTAGAATTTCAGGAAAACTTCGGTTCGGAACGAAGTCGAACTTTGGGGTACTTCGGGTGAACGAAGTGTGCTTTTGAATGATAAAATGGCTGCGAGCACATGGCGCTACATGGGGCAAAGCACTCTGGGAGGAAGAAGGGCATAGCCTGCATGACATGTGCAGAGGTGAAGCCAATCAGAGACCGGCAGGATTCTGTGACGTCACCGCACTATATAAGTCCGGGCGCGACGCTGGGAGCTCATACCACTCTCACTGTACTGATCAGGGAAGGTGCTGCCACGGCTGATAGCTCTTACTGAAGAATGGATTTTTATATAGCGATTTCTGTGGGGTGTCTCAGCTTGTCTCAGAGACTGTTCTCTTAATGTTCTATTTCTAATTTTTTGGGGTACTGGATCTGAAATCCAGTGTGCGTCCACTGCAGCTGCATATACATTCAATATCCAAGTGGGATCTAAGCCAGTTCCTGTTGTACTCATTTAAAGAAACAGTGTTTTTACAATACAAATACCACTTCATTTTTGGCTGCTCAATTCTATTGCGCAATTTACATCAAGGGGTTAATTAAGCGTTGTTTTGCTGGTGTGCTGACCCCAAGAAACCGTCCTTTTCAACGCCAAAATTTATATATTTTCCTGTAGCCTATTCACAAGCAAAGGTTAATTACAACTGTATCTCTTGTTGTGTGCATAAAAAACACAATTGTAACACGCTACAAAGCTACTAGTTTGTGCGGCTCAATTCTTTGGCGCAATTTACATCCAGGGGTTAATTAAGCGTTGTTTTGCTGGTGTGCTGACCCCAAGAAACCGTCTTTTTCAACGCCAAAATATATACATTTTTCCTGTAGCCTAATTCACAAGCAAAGGTTAATTACAACTGTATCTCTTGTTGTGTGGCGTAGAAAACACGCAATTGTAACACGCTACAAAGCTACTAGTTTGTGCGGCTCAATTCTTTGGCGCAATTTACATCCAGGGGTTAATTAAGCGTTGTTTTGCTGGTGTGCTGACAAAAATAAACCGTCTTTTCAACGCCAAAATATATACATTTTTCCTGTAGCCTAATTCACAAGCAAACGTTAATTACAACTGTATCTCTTGTTGTGTGGCATAGAAAACACGCAATTGTAACATGCTACAAAGCTACTAGTTTGTGCGGCTCAATTCTTTGGCGCAATTTACATCCAGGGTTAATTAAGCATTGTTTTGCTGGTGTGCTGACCCAGAAAACCGTCTCTTTCAACGCCAAACTATATACATTTTTCCTGTAGCCTAATTCACAAGCAAAGGTTAATTACAACTGTATCTCTTGTTGTGTGGCGTAGAAAACACGCATTTGTAACACGCTACAAAGCTACTAGTTTGTGCGGCTCAATTATTTGGCGCAATTTACATCCAGGGGTTAATTAAGCGTTGTTTTGCTGGTGTGCTGATAAAAATAAACCATCTTTTTCAACGCCAAAATATATACATTTTTCCTGTAGCCTAATTCATGTCTGAAGGTTAATTAAGCCTGTTTGTGCTTTTACATTTAGTAAAACACACAGTGTTTTTAAACGACACATACAAGCAAATTTTTCCTGGCCATTTGTGGAGCGCAATTTATATCCAAGGGTTACCCAAGCTTGTTACTGGGTTCATTTGGAGTCAAAAACAGGGTGTATATTTATCATATACAGATTTCATCATCAAACAGTGTCTGTACATTTTAGAACAAACAGTATGTCAGACAGAGAGGTGGCAGGCTCTGCACCTGCGAGTGGCAGTGGCACAAACATTCCTGGAACAGGCCCAGGTCGCAGCACAGCAAGGGGACGTCGCAGCAGGGGTCACTCGGTGAGGCCACAACTGCCGCTGTCATCTAGCGGCCGTGTGTTGTTCAGCAACCCAAGGGTTCTTGATTGGTTGACTAGGTCATCCTCTTCCTCCCAGATGACATCTGACAACCCCAGCCAAGAGTCGGTGGGAACCTCAGACACAACCCTTAGTTGGCATGGCCCGGGAGCGGGTCAGCGGCCCTTACCTGTCCTCAGCCCGCCTCTGTCCCATCCGGTTCCCTCAGCCAGAGATCTACTATGTGGTCTGGGCTCAGCGCCACTATATAGCGAGGATGAACAATTTGAGGAGGGCAGTCAGCAGCTACTTGGCAGCGAAGAAATGGGGCCAATATCCCCTGCTTCTTGCAGTAGGCGGCAAAGTGTAGATGTGGAGAGTGGCATGGGAGGTCATGTTGTGAGAGGTCAGCCTCGGCATACCAAGACCGGTGATGAGGACAGCAGTGACGATAAAACACAAATAGATGATGATGTAGCCGACCGCACTTGGGAGCCGGGTGAGGCAAGGGCTTCATCATCGTCAGGAGAAGAGGGCGTCAGCTTGCGCGTCAGGCAGCAGCGCAGCCAGCAAGTGGGTCGTGTGGTCGTGAGTCAGCAGGATAGCAGCAGTGTGAGGTCGGGAGCCAAGCGGCCACGGGGTAAAAAACCCGCTTCGCAGGTCCAAGAAAGTAGCGGCACAGGGGCTCAGCGAGGCAGCGGCGGCAGTAGTCACTCAGTGCGAAGCGTTGGCGGTAAAATCTGATACTCGGCGGTGTGGCAGTTCTAAGACACCGGAGTAGCCGAATATGGGTATATGTAGAATCTGTGGGCAGAAAGTGAAGCGTGGCCAGGGAGCTAACGTTGGCACCATGGCCCTGCGTCAACACATGCAGCGTCACCATCCGGTGGCCTGGGAGAAACGTGGCTCAGATGTGGTGGTCCATCCTGCCGCCGCAGCAACAGCAGCAGCAGCAGCGCCCAGTGGCATGCATGCCATTGCAGCCAGTCAAGGCTCCACCACCTCTGCAGAAGGGAGCTGTTTCTCTTTGACATCATCCCCGGTCCAGATGCTCCTGCTCCTCGCTACTCATGGCGCCAGCAGTCGTTCAGCGAGGCGATTGCAAAGAGACAACAGTATGCGTCCAACCATCCTAAGGTGCAGCAGCTGACCGTGCTCCTGTCCAAGTTGTTGGTATTGCAGTCCCTCCCTTTCCAAATGGTGGACTCTGCACCATTCAGAGAACTAATGGCTTGTGCCGAGCCGAGATGGAGAGTTCCAAGCCGTAATTTCTTTTCCAAAAAGGCAGTACCAGCACTTCATAAATATGTAGAACAGAAGGTGGGCCAGTCCTTGAGCTTATCGGTTTGTTCCAAGGTGCACGGCAGCGCGGACGTATGGAGCTGTAACTACGGTCAGGGCCAGTACATGTCCTTTACAGCCCACTGGGTGAATGTGCTTCCTGCCCAGGCACACCAACAACTTGGACAGGAGACGCCGCTTTCTCCTCCACGTTGTCAAACTGCTGCACCTGCGCCAATGTCCGCCTCCTCCACCATAATAATAATCTTTATTTATATAGCGCCAACATATTCCGCAGCACTTTACAATATAGAGGGAATAAGCACAGACAAACCAGACATTACATTATAAAAAAGCTACTGACAAATGAGACACGCGGTGTGAGGGCCCTGCTCGCAAGAGCTTACAATCTATTATGGTGTATGGGTGAAACAAAAGGTGACAAGTGCTTGGTTTACAATGGACCAGCCATGTTACATAAAGATGGGGTAGTATACATAAAATGTGGATGAACCTGCCATCCCAACCATACATTCATATACAGATAAGTGCCTGTGGGTGCCATAGTGCAGGAACTGACCAAGCTGTGACAGAATTTGGGGGTGTTGACAATTATGGATCTTGATAGGCTTGTCTCAAGTAGAGTATGAGTTGTAGAGCGCACTTACAACTGTGAGGGTTGTGAGTGTGCTGATAACCATGGAGGTAACATGTTCAAGAGAAACTGGTGAATACGTGCAATTAAATCTTGGATGACGGGCATGGGAGGTTGCGGATGAGTGAGGTAGTGTGTAGTCTTACGATCAGTGAGCAGAGAGTCGGAGAGAAGCGGGGTAGGGTGGGTTATAGACAGAGTTTACGGAGAGATGTATGAGGGGTGCAGCCACATGTGGAGAGCCTTATGTGTGGAGTGATTGAGTTTATGTTGTATGTCTGTTACTGATTAGCAGCCAGTGCAGAGATGACACGGTAGAGGCATCAGTATAGCGGCTGGGATCTCTATGTGTGTTTGTGTGTACCCCTCTGGCTGCTGCATTCAGGACAGATTTTGCAGAGGGGAGAGTTTACAGGAGGAAGACCCAAAAGTAGGGAGTTACAGTAGGTCAAGACGGAGAATGAATAAGAGCAATCATGAGAGTATGAGTTGTTTCGCAGTTGTTTGCAGTGAGAATATGGAGATCGGTTCTGGAGATGTATCTTGAGGTGCAGGTGGCTAGGGACGCGGGCAAGGGATTTGATATAGGGGGGTGCTGAAGGTCTGATCAGAGTCTAGATAACCCCCAGACATCGGGCCTGCTGCCTTGGGAGTTATGGTGGTACCACACACTGAGAGAGAATAGCTGGGGTGAGGTCGGTGTAGTAAGTGGGGTGGGTTGACTAGAAGTTCAGTTTTAGTGAGGTTTAGTTGGAGGATAGGAGGAGGGGACTGGATGTCAGAGACAACGGACAGACAGTACTGTTTTCTGTAGCAGGGCAGGAGTGATGTCTCGGGAGGAAGTGTATAGTTGAGTGTCATCAGCGTTAGAGATGGGATACTGGAACCCCATATCTACTGATGGTTTTGTCCAATGGGGGCTGTGTAGAGGATTGAAAAAGTGGAGAGGACCAAGATCGGATCCCTGAGGAACCCGATCAGCAAGAGAGAGAGAGAGAGGAAGGGAATGAACGGGAAAATGAGACACTGAAGGAGGCGGTCAGAGAGGTAGGAATGAGAACAAGAGAGAGCGGTGCCTGGATACCGATGGTTGTGTGCAGAGCTGTTGACGGAGGAGGTGGTGATCAACAGTGTTCATATTGCTGCAGGAGAGATCACAGAAGAAGCAGCAATGGAGTAGTTACCCTGCGATTTTTGCTGTCAGGAGGTCATTTGAAAACTTTAGAAGAGCGAGTTTCTGTGGACGTGTAGGGTGCGGGAACCGGATTGCAGAGGGTCTAGAAGCAGAGTTAGCAGAGAGATAGCGGATCAGGCGAGAGTCGACAATGCGTTCATGAGTTTGGAGATGGAAGGGCAGAGTTTGAGGAAATGGTCGGTAGTTGGCTCGGCGCAGGGAGGGGTCCCAGAGAGGGTCTTTTTAAGTAAGGGTGCTTATAACAGGTGTTTAAAGGAAGATGGGAAGATCCCAGTGGAGAGAGAGAGGTTTGCAGTGGTAGCTGAGGTGCAGAGAGGACAGCTGGAGAAATGGGACTGGACTAGGTGGGGAGGGAGAATTGGGGTCATAGAGCCATGTGGTGGGGCGGAGCTGGTACCGGGAAGCCTGGGACACTTCTTCTTCTGATGTCGGGGTCGTCAAGGGCCGAGAGCAGATTAGGGACGTGCGGGAGGGACAGGATGGGTGTAATTGGGATTGTGATGTGATGTTTTTGCGGATGCTCGTCAATTTTGTTCTTATTGAAGTGAGTGGCCCAGGTCTTCAGCACAGAGGTTCAGGTGACCGGGGGCCTGAGCTTTGGCCTGAGGAGGGAAGTGGAAGGTAATCAAACAAGACGTTTTGGGTTGTTGTGTAGTGTTGAGATGAGGGTAGGTAATATTTTTGTTTGCGCGCAGGTGTTGAGCAGTGTCGGTAGGTCATGAGCATATGTTTTTGTAGTGGAGAAAGGCTGCATGTCTAGCTTTGCTTTATCCATGCACGCTCAGACACACCTGAACTGGCTGCAGGATAAGCGGAGTCTGAGGCGTTGACTGTGCCAAGGATGCGGGTCGTCTGTCTCTGGTGGTACGGTGTGTGAAGTGTGCAATAGGTTCCAGGTGGTAGAGTGAGTGTTTCATTGTATGTTTTAACAGCCAGGTCTGGGACAGGAGAGAGATGAGTTTTGGGGGAGTGAGGACTGTATGGTTGTCTGAGAAGCTACTGAGTGTTGATAGAGGAGATTTCTGAGATGATGGGCGAAGGGTAGGTGTGTCCAGAGAAGGGCTGATGTTGTTGATAGTAAAAGAAGATAAGGTTATGATCCCGAGAGTTCATAAGCGAGAGTTGGAGATTAGAATTTGAGCAGAGGCGAAGAAGACCAGATCAAAGTGAAGAGTTGCCTTTCCTTGTGAGTTGGAGAGTCCAGGAAACTGCGAGGAGGCCAACGTGAAGAGGTTAGTGAAAGAAAATGAGAGGCGGAAGGAGGACCTAGGTTAGTCAATGGGGGATGTTTTTAAATCGCCCATGATGAGTGTGGGTTTTCAGGTTGAGAGGAAATGAGGAAGCCAGGACAGCAAAATGATCAGAAACTGGCGGGGGTGAGACGGGTGGTCTGTAGATAACTGCGACTCTGATGGAAAATGGCCGAAAGAGTCTGAGGGTTGTGGACTTCAAAGAGGGGAAAGTGAGTATGGGATTACTGGGGGGAATGACCTGGTAGGTGCAATGGTGGAGACGAGAAGTATGCCCTACTCCTCCACCCGGCCTGGTTAAGGTCTGGGGATGTGGGTGAAGTGTAGGCCGCCGTAGGTGAGGGCAGCAAGGGATGCGGGTTGGTCTGATTGCTGGAGCCAAGTTTCTGTGAGAGCTAGGGAGATTGAGAGAGTTAGAAAGGAACAGGTTCTTGGACAGCAAGTGAGTTTATACAGACGGATCGGTGCGTTCCACAAAAGCACATTTAAGTGGGACGAGGAAAAGACGTTACAACTAAATATTACGCAGAGTTTTAGCAGGGGTTTCTGTGGAGATATAGAGGTGGGTGATGAGAAGTAAAGGATGTGGACGGGTTGGAGAGATTGGTCTCCTGCAGCAAGAAGCAGGAGAATGAAAAGTGATTGCAGATGGTTCACTGACGAATTTGAGCGATTTTTTCGCGAGCACCTAAATGAGGATGGTTTTGGGGTAGGTAAGTATGTAAGTAATGAAATGGGATGCCGTGCATGGTAGAGGGAAGGAGAGTGGTGCTATGTGGATGGAGTTGTTTGGAGGTATGACTGGGCGGTAGGAAAGGAGGGGGAAGAGGGCAGCAAGATAGATTGCAAACGTATGGCATGGTCTCCAAAGCTGTAAGGAAGAAAGAATAGCTATACTTTCACAACAGATTACGTTTTCTGCCCCTTCTGCCCACTTCGGCCATTAATTCGGTCACAAAAATTCATTTAGTAACTTTATATTTGCTGATCACTTTTATCAATTGCTGGCAGACCAAAATGGTTCTTTTGCAGACCCCCAGAGCACCAAATGTATAGTGTCTATTGATTTGATCGCACTTTCAGGTGAAGTATCGGGTGGGGTTATAAAGAGATAGCAGCAAGGAAGTTCTTCACAAAGGCTATTGGGTATAGGCATACTTAAACATAGATACACATCCTAAATAGTAGAAACAGAGCTGCGGACTTCAAGGCAAAATGCCAGAACACAAAATAAAATCACACAGATATTGCAGGGGGGTTGCTGTTGCATGTAGTTCAAAACCCCAAAAAACCTTTTAATAAATTTTGGGGGGTCACTTAAAATCAAATGCGGGCAACCCAAAAACCCCACATCTCGGGCCTCCACATGTATTTGTTTCCATCATACCCCATGTGTGGCACAGCCGGTGCCCAGGGCTTTTTAAAACCCGGGTTGCCTGGCGAACGGTAAAAAGGTTCCAAAAAAGTCTTCCACCGTTTTTCAGAACATTTGAAAAGGGCCGGAAAAATGTGCATGCACTTTATCCTTTTTCGTAAAAAGCCGGAACCCACCCCCCCCTGGGTTTTGCAGGGCAGAACGGCCCCCCCCCAAAGGGGAAGGGCCTTCCCAAACCCCGCTGGAAATTTTTTGGGGCCGACTGTATAAACAGAAAAAGGCCTTTAAAAGATTTTTTGATGACCCCGGGCCCGGAAAGAAGTACCCCCCTGTGTAATTTGTTTGTCACCCAGTGGCCAGCTCATGCTTGACACCTCCCTTTTGGGTTGGGCCATTCGAGGGGGCCGACGTTTTTTGGTAAAGTCCCCAAGGACTAGGGGGGGGAATGAATAACGTCTTTTTCCCCACTGTTTCTGTCGGGAAAAACAGATGCTGAAAAATTGTCTGGGCAGGGGGATGGAGAGTGGCAAACTAACTTGGCCACATGAGTCCGGGGGGGGACTGAAATGGAGGGAGGAGGGGGAAATTTGGGGGAAGCAGAAAGCATTGTCTGGTGAAATGGGGTGGTTTTTCTCCCCAGGTGAAAAGAGAGGAGGAGCAGGAAGCACCCTGGAGGAGGTGGATGGAGATGGGGAATGACGAGGCAAAAGCCCCTCAAGCACCGTGGCAGTTTTTAATTTGGAAAATTTGGGGGCAGGGGGGGCCCATCGGAGTAAACCTTTTTGCAGAGGGGCCCGCAGAATGCTTATTGCCTGGTAGTGTTCAGCCGAATGGGTCAGCATGGGCCCAGAGGGATGACTTCGGGCTTCCACCCTATTGGACCCTCCAAACCCCGGCCCAAAAGGGGGCCCTTTTTTCCCAGTTTATTGAGGGGAGGGAACACAAATAACTATAGGGAAATCCTCCGTAATCAGTTGGCCGTGCTATGTGGGGAAAGTCCCCCCCTTGACGGGTTTTCGGGCCGGGGGGGTTCCCTCACCCGCTCACGTACTACTGCCGCGGTTCTGGGGGAAGGTGGGGGGGTGGAGCCCGTACCAAACTCCTTTAGTAGTAACCTAAGTCTGGGTCACTGATGAAGGGAGTTTCCTTCAACCCCCCTAGTGAGGAGGGCAGTCGCCAGCAGCCCGGGAAAAAGGGGCCTGGAAAACAGTCCCCGAACCAAACCCGGTTGTGGCCTAATTGGACAGCACTCTGCCACCTCCCGTTAGAAAAATCCGCCCGGATCTGGGCAGGGCCCAAAATGGATGTTTTTGGCCGCCAACTTGCCCCAGTTTTGCAGTGGAGGAAACTGTTTCCCGCCCCGGGCCCGGAGTGTGGAATTTTAGGCGGGTGTTAGTGCGGCGGGGGCCATCGTTACCCCCCCGGGTAAAAGAACCCCCTTGTTTCCCCGGGAAATGTGGAAAAAACGGGCCTTTTTTTCAAGATGGAAAAAGGCCGTGGACAGGGCCAGGGTTTTTCCCCAAAAAAATCAATTGGGGTTTTATTTTGGGTTCAAAATTCCTGCCTCACCACTTTTTTTGATGCCCCCCCCATGATGCCACACTTTGTGCCAGTTTCTCATTCTTTCCTTCCCCATCTTTACCAAAGGATGGTATTGCCACCCCCCTCAACACTTGTCAAATTTTGCCACTTTTTATGACCTAATTTCTGTCTGGTTTTTGTTGCTGTGAATTTCCCCACTGTGCCATTTTGCCAACTCTCTTGGCCCCCCTGCCCGTTGCCCCTGCCGCCGTCACCTCAAAACCCCAGTTTTATTTTTGCCCAAATTTTTGTGGCTTCCCTGTTTTTCCCCCTAAGAAAGTCATTGTGCCAAATGCCCCGACCCCTACTTTCTGCTGTTGTGAACCCCCACTTTTTCTTTTTGCCATCTTGGGGGGCCCAAATCCGTTTTTTTCCAAACCCCCCAGGGGGGTTAAATTTTGCCTGTCTAACCTCATTTATG
>JAODAL010048647.1:0-28820 GCA_025379985.1 Phyllomedusa bahiana | reverse complement strand
ATTTTTTGGAGGTTTCCCATTATTTTTATGGTTTATACCCCAAATGGCAAAATTTAAAAAATTTAAAATTTTGTTAAAAAAAAACAAGTTTTTGGTTTTTTGGACCAGGAGGAAAAAATAAACGTGATGGGGAAAAACAATGCTCCGTCAAAAAGGGGATAAAAAACTGGAACCCCAAACGTCCCCTTAAGCCATGACCACTTTCATTATAGCTGCATCTTTTAGTCAAACCACATTTTTTTTTGGGTCGAACAAGGGGGCAAGTGTATACAAAACTGTCTAAAAAAAACTTAATAAATGTGGTGTAAAAAATTTAACCCAGGGGTTTTTAGATTGTCCAAAAAATTCTCCCCTTATTGCCAAATACATCTCCCCCAAAAAAACTGACACCAAATTTTTTGGAAATTTTTTTTTTAAAGAAAAAAATTTAAAAAAAATTAAAAATCAACTTTAAAAAAAGTGTGCACGAAGGAACCCTAAAGCTGGTTTAAACAATAAAATTAAAAACCAAAGGGAAAAAAAATGTTTGGGTTTCTATGGAAGGCATTTTGCTACCGATATGTCTTGCATCCTTTTTGGGGAAACATACTTTGGGCTTTAATTTTTTTTTTTTTTTAAAAAAAGAAGGGGCAGGGTTCACCCCTTTTTTTCTCATTGTGTTTTTTTTATACATTTAAAATTGGTTTAAGTTATAACAGATCCTTTTGCAAATAATCAAACAATCTAAACCCTGTTTTAAAAAATACTATCTTGTTTCTTCCAGGAATGTGAAAGAAAAATTTGTGATCACCGATTTGGTAAATGAAGGGCGGCTGTAGTGTAATATGATTGGATTTGGTTTTGCGAATTTTTGAATAAAAAATTTAAGGTTTACCAAAAAATTTAAATTTTTTATTTTTTGGGGCCCTTTTTTTTAAAAAAATGCCCAAGTAGATTTAAGAAGAAATTAGGGGGGCTGCAGGGTTGATGGAACTTATAATTTGCGAAATAATCCCTTTTTGGGAATGTAAAAAAGTTTGGTCACTTTTTTAAAACACAACTCCCAATCCGGGTTTTTACTGGGTGTTACAGAAAACAACAGCGTTTGACAAGTTTGGGATTAGGTCCTGGTAGGTTGTCACAGGAAATCTGGAGCCATTTTGACTGCACCCCAAATTCCCCAAAAAAGTTGGGGGGGAACAGATCCATAGAGCATCCCCCCATGAAAAGGTGGTTTCACAGTTGCTTTTGTCGGGTAGAAACTTGAAATCTTGGCCCCGGCTCTAAAAACCAAAGTTTTGAACTTTTGGCCCAAAAGCTAATAATCTTTTCCCTTTTTTCCAACTTGATAAATTGCCATTTTTTCCTTTTAGGCTTTTTCCACGGCTTTTTTGGGGGGTTTTACCCCCAAAATTTAAACGCCGTGTGGACAGGTCGGGGGGGGGGGAGGGGGGGGGGCCAAACACCCTCGCCGGCCCATGGGGACAACTTTTAACAGGGGCTTTTATACGCCGCAAAAAAAAGCATGTCATTTTATCTCCCCCCACGGCGTTTTCCCCGGGCAGGGAGAGGAGACGTAATCCATATTTCCCTCTATGAAACTGTGGATTTTGTAATGACTGGGACGTTTTCCCAACCCGAAATTTTGCCAGTACGGCGCAAAAAATTACGGACTAAATACGTCCTTTTTAAACCCTTTTGTGAACATAGCCTTAATTTTCCAGAAAGCCTTTAAACCCCCCCCTATTTTAAAGCCAGTCTACACGTGACTTTTTTTTTATGAGCTATGCCCCGGGCAACATTAAAATTTGGTCATAATAAGTGTCCCTTAATTGGGGTATAGATCATTTGCCCCAAACCAGTGAGTTATCACAATGCATCTTAGGCTCTGTTCACACTACTGTTAAGATTTCAATTTCTCTGCTCCATCGCAAAAGCAGAAAAAACAAAAAGATAACGTACTGCATACAAACAATGGCAACTGCAAGCCCTGTTGGATTTATGTGTCCATCATTGTAATGGGAAGAATAGCACGTCATTTTAGCTCCCTTCCTTTTATCTACAGCTCTAATTGCTATTTATGCTGTTGCTACAGTCTGTCTGATGGGGGGCACTGAGCGTGGGCTCAGAACTGGCTGCATTACTAGGCACATGTTTGCCCACTCAGGATTCCTAGGAAAATGGAGGTTAAATTGATAATATGAAATTAATGTCCTGCTTTAAACATAGGCCCAATCAGTTGATCATTAATGAGTTAAAGGGTTGTTCAAGTCAGACAACTCTTCTACATAAGACTCAGCCTATTAGAGAATCTGTCGAATGGATAAACCAGACAATCCCTTCAAATTATAAGCTCTAGCTATTTTACAATCAATCCTGAGATAAACTGGTTGCCATCATAATAATTCAAAAGACTATAACACTAGTAGTTGTGCCTTTTAACCTTTCGATCCCTGTATAACACCCAAAATGCACGTGGAAGTGAAAGGACTCATGGAAAGCTTTACTTGTTGTTTTTTTTCTTTACATTGTAACCTAAATATTCCTTTGTGTTATATATTTTCCTTTTACCCACAGATTTAACCTGCTGTGTTATTCTGTAGACCTGCAAAGGATGAGTGTGTCTCCACCGATTTGTGGTGAGGGTTTCTGGTGCGTGTCCAAAGGATAGCTTCAAAATAAACGGCTATCCATGCAACAACGGCGAAGGGACTTGTTACAAAGGAAAATGTCCATGTAATGATCATCCAATGTGATGAAATCTGGGTGAGGGTGAGTAGTGTAGGTGGGAAAGCCTGAAAAAATGGGTTTAGACTCTCCATATCTGTGGTAAGGGACACATCAAATTGATTATTTGATCCTTTGTGTTGCTTGCGACTAATGGGCAGTGCTGGAAACAAAATTACCTTAATAACCTCTATGATGTTGTTTCTTTTATTGATGCAGGATATAAATAAACATTATGTACTGATGGAGCTTGAAAGTTTGTGATCCCATCAGAAACTTTCTATATATTCTGCCGTAACTTTGACCTCAAAATACTACACTTAAAGTGGGCATGATGGTATAATAAGAAAGGAGTGTGGTGGAACTTGTTGTTAGGTGGATATAAAATATAGAGGTGTAAAAGGATAGAGAAGAGTGGAATGTATTATGAATGAATAGTTATAGACAGTGGTTGGAGATTATGTAATGTAATATTACTTTTATCTCCAACCCAAACATCTATATATATTCTTCCATATTATGCTTGGCCCTCTCCTCTTTTCCTTTTACACCTCTATCTTTTACTATCCACCTTACTACATGTTCACCACACTCCTTTCTTATGGTATATACCAGTCAAGCCACTTTATACACCTCTCTCCTTAGCAGTTGTTCTATACATAGTTTTTTTTTTCCCCTTGTAAGTAATAGCTGCTCACATGCCACTGCGCATGCGCTGGCTTTCATTTTCCAAGCTTCCGGTTTCCACCAGAACTTTTGGAATGCTGCTGATGTATAATTGCGCCTGCACACTATCACATCAGGACCTTCATTATAGACAATCATCATTTGACTAACAGCCTTGGCTCTATAGGGAAGCCCCTGTTATATTCCCACAATCTCCCTCCAAATATATATATATATATATATATATACAGTATTTTCGGACTATTATGGCGCACATTAAATGCCTTTGATTTTCACAGAAATCGAACTTGCGCCCTTATAGTCCAGATGCGACGTATATATGAATCAATTCTTCACTTGGGTTTTGTTCAGAACGTTATTGTACAGCTAATTTAGTGGACCACTTATTTGTAACTGATTTGTCACTGATTTCCAATCGTTTTAAATACGTTGCCGAAAAATCTGTTACAAATCAGTTGCAAATAAGTGTCACTAAGGGCCTCTTCACACGGCTTATTTTGCCGCGGGGATTGGGGGCTCCATTACTGCGCGGCCGGATTTGCGCTTCAGTACGGCGCCTAATCCGTCGAGTGAAGAGTCTTTACGGGTAATTCCACGCTATCATAGAGAGCAGTGGACTCCGTCGCTCTAACCGCTAGGCGGAATCCGCCGCGGGGGGGAGAAAGTGACATGCACATTATTGACAGGCGCGGGTTTTGTGCTTTTATATTCAGTAAAAATATCTTGGGTGTTTTTAAAATGCCACATAAGAGTACTTTTTTCCTGGTGATTTGCTGGACGCGAATTTTATTTCCATGGGTTTATTAAGCGTGTTTGTGCTTTTATGTTCAGTAAAATACACTAGTGTTTGAAACACCTCTTTACGACCGTAAATTTTCCTGGTCATTTCTGGAGCGCAATTTATATCCAAGGGTTAATTTAAGCGTGTTTGTGCTTTTATATTCAGTAAAATCACAGTGTTTTTAAACACCAACATACGAGTAAATTTTTTCCTGGTCATTTCTGCGAAGCGCAAAATTATTATTCAGGGTTAATTAAGCGTTTTGTTTGTTATCTATTATTTACTCTGTAAAAAATTCACGGTTGTTTTTAAACGCCACATACATGTAAATTTTCCTGGTCATTTCTGGAGCGCAATTTATATCCAAGGGCTAATTAAGCGTGTTTGTGCTTTTATATTCAGTAATTATACACAGTGTTTTTCATTAGACCATCTGACAAGTAAGTTCTTTCTGGCATTTCTGGAAGCGCCATTTTATATCAAAGGATTACCCAAGCCTGGTTAGTGGGTTCATTTGGAGTCAAATACTGAGGTGTGTATGTATCATATACCAGATATCTTCATTTAAACAGAATCTGTAAATTTTTGAACTAAAACTGTTATTGTCAGGACAGAGAGGGTGACAGGACTCTTCACATGCGCAGTGGATGTGCGATTCAATCATTCCGGAGCAGGCCAGGTCGCATCACTATTAAGGGGGGAGTCGCAGCGGGGTCACCTCGGTGAGGCCCAGAACTGCTGGTTTGGCTTGTATCTCCGTCATTGTTGTAGCTGTGTGTTGATCAGCAACCCAAGGGTTGGTTGAGTAGGTCATCAACTTCATCCCAGATGACATTTGACAACCCTAGTCAACAGTCGGTGGATTCGTCAGATACAACTCTTAGTTGGCTGGACCGGGAAACAGCGTCTAGCGCCCTTCACCTGTCTCACCCCGCCTCTGTCCCATTAGGGATCCCTCGCCAGGAGACACTCAGTTTGTGGTATGGGCTCAGCGCCACTATAACAGCGAGGACGAACAAATTTGAGGACAGTAAGCAGCTACTTGGAACGAAAGAGGTGTGGCAAGGACTTCCCTGTGACTTTGCACAGTATTAATGTGGAGAGTTGCATGGGAGGTTTTTTGGCAGCGGTCAGCCATGCTGCATACCAAAAGACGTTGACGGAGGATAGCAGTGACAATCAAACTATCATTGTGAAGTTATTCTCGTGGTGGTATGAATCCACTTTATGCTGGTACACCAGTTTGTTCAAATGCAGCGTAATGGATCTTGAAACTGAAGGAACCATAAGTACAGAGAATTTTTTTAGGTCCATGAAATTGCATTATGTGCCATTGTTGATGGGAATTCACTACCAAACTGGAATGGGGACAGAACAAAAAAGAAGAATAAGCAAATGCTGCAAAACTGGCTTTGGATTAACTTTCTTCAGTATGAAGAATGTGAAATCGTATGTCCAACTTACGAAGTAAAAAACACACAAGTCCTTCTGGAGGCCTCCCCTTGGTTACAGGTGGAACATATTACATTCCACACAGATTTCATGTGGTTTAAGAAAAACCAAGTTGTTAAAACGTTCTTTTTGTCCTAACAGATAATTCTGTGGATAAAGGAAAAGTTTGCTGAACTTGTATCTTGGGTGTCCAGATTTTGAAAGCTGTGGAAATTATTTAGCTGCATTTGTAATGGAAAAAGTCCTCACACAACGCCTCCAAGACTATAAAATAAATAATAATAATAATGTTGAGAGCCATAGTGAAAGCGTTTCCTTCAGCCTTGTATGTCATATCCAATTACCGTACCTCCTTGCCTCTGGCCCTTGTCATGAACCACTGGCACCTGTCTTGACCTTACCGCTTGTCCCGACTCAGAGTTTTGCCTTCTGATTTTTGTACCACGCTACGCCTCGGCTGCCACCGCAAGCAAGTCAAGTCAGGGGGTAGCGTCCTGATTGACTCCGCTAGCAGCAAGTTAATCCTACTTCGCCGGTGGGCTCTGATGAAAACCGGGAACTACTTAGAGTGTCCGCTCCCCTTGGCGTGGCTTATTCCCATCGCTTGCGGTGGTCCAGTGGATCCACTACCACTGTCCGTGACAACATAAGCAGTGGAATGACGTGTATTCATCCCTGTAGTCATGGCAGTCTGACAAATAACGTGTCCGCATGAAAAGGGCCCTGAGCAACGGCAGGTGTCAACGCATGAGCTGCCACTGGCGACCATTAAAATTACACAGGGGTGTAATCATGTCGCTGGTATAATCATTAAATCATTAATTTCCTTTCTCTGTTCTAGAGTCGTTCCCAACATATAGAGGCGGAATTTCCAACGTTTTGGAAATGTCATTTATCAGCCTATGTTAGGGGAGGCCGTGTCTGCGCTGCTGCTTAAGGAGGGTGTGCTTGGTGGTGTAAGAGCAGATGAAAGTGCATGCAAAGTTTATCCTGCCATTTTTTGAATGGTCTTGCATATGGGTAGGGTGTAAGACTTGAAACACAAAATTGAACATGTGATGCCTTGCAGGGAAACATGGACTCAGCCTTCCTCCATTACGCAGCACGGAACCATGTTCTTTCCTAAGTCTGTCACAATGGTTCTAATTTTCAGTTGTCACGGAGAAGTCACAAATCGATTGCTCAATTACTTTGACACAGAGATTTCCTCCCATGCGTGGACTTCGTTGCCCAGGAGAATACTCCTGTCTACTGGGTATCATCAAAAATCGTTTAGTGGATTTCTATGTTCTTCAGATTCCTCTGTCAAAATTTCCACCATGGGGTTAATATTTTTATTCCTGTTCATCAATCTACCCCTGTTCATATATTTCCACCTGTTAATATATTTTATTCCTGTTCATCAGTTTTCCCCCTGTTCTATCTGTTCCTGTTCTGCTCGTGTGTTTGACCTTTCTGCATACGTGAGACCTGAATCGAATCTCCGCCGCCATGGCCTGACCCTGTTGGCCTGACCTTTGACTATGAGTTTTTCATCTTACGATTCGGTTTTATCTCACTGCGCTGGCTACCTCGCAAGTAGTCGCGCCAGGGGTAGCAACTGGTATGACTCCCGCCGCAGAATTCCTCCTGCCTTGCGGGGGCTCTGGTGAATAACCGGGGATCCTACTTAGAACACCACTCCTGGAGTGGTCGCTACCAAGCTTGGCGGTGGTACCATAGGGGCCACTGCCGGTGTCGTTTCTAATGGCAGAAAGTTTCCTGACCTAGTTCTGTGATATGGTGCAGAGTTCACCACTTGAAAAGGGAGGGGGACTGCAGTACCACCAACTTGGACAGGTGCACGGCAGCTTCTGCCACTTAGGGATGGCTAGACGCATACTGTTGTCTCTGGGCATTTCGTCTCGGATGAAGACTGATGGCCCCATGATGTGCCGAGGAGAAGAGCTATCTGGACCGGATGTTGATTGTAATAGACAGGGAGTTGTCTTCGGCAGGACGGACGTGATGCCTTGACTGCATGAATATGGGAGGCGTGGCCACTGGGTGCCTGCTGCTGTGTTGGTAACAGGATGGACCTCCACATCTGCTGAAAACAATTTAGTGACACTAGCATGAGGTTGATGCAGGCCGTGGTGCCAAACGTTTAGGTCCCGGTCCTCGCTTTACTTTCTGCCCACAGATTCACATGTACGCCCTCACTCTGGTGTCTCGTAATAATTAACGGCACACCGCCGAGTACGTGGATTTTACCACCACAAGCTCCGCTCTGGACTGACTGTTACCGCCGCTGACCCGATGAGCCCCTGTGCCGCTGCTTTCTGGGACCTGCAAAGTGGGTGGTCTAAATTGTGGCTGTTTGGCTCCCAACCTCGCACTGCTGCCACCCTGCTGACTCCCGGCCACACTACCGACTTACGGGCTGCGCCACTGCCTGACATCGCTTCTCCCAATGATAATGATGAAGCCCTTGTACACTGTTGGTCTGGGTAAGCTCATAGCATCACATGGCTTTCAAAACCACCAGTATGCTGATGACACCGAACTTTACATCTCTGGCCCAGACATTAACTCTCTACTGTCCAAGATCCCAGATGTCTGTCATCCAAATCCTCCTTCTTCTCCTCCCGTCTCCTAAAACTTAATGTAGAGAAAATGGAATGCTTCCAGGGCTGGGACAATGGGTAGTCAAGGGTAGGCGACCGCGTAGGGCGCCACTTCATCCCAGGGAGAAAAGGGGGCACAAGGAGGCATGGAGTGGGCTGAATTTTCCATTTGGGGGGCACTTTATATGTATGACCTAGTTTGTGGTCAACATATGGCTGATAGATGACACCGGATGCTGTGGCCTCGCAGGGTGACTCCTGCTGTGGCGTCCCCTTACTGTGCTGCGATCTGGGGCAGCTTCAGGAACCTACTATTGTGTTCTTTGATGCTATGGTAGGATCTTAGCCCTCAGCTTGTTTTTTTCCAGCTGGCGCTGCCATGACTTTATCAGGCTACGTCCACGCATCAGTTATTTAGTCAGTTTTGCCCCCGTAAGTGCCCAGGGAATTTTAGAATGAAGCGATTCTAAGAGCGGCGGCAGTCATATGCGTATCATACTAAAACACAGCATTGTATGAAGTCCAAACCATGCTCCCTATGCATATTTCAGCATGGCACAGCATTCTACAACACCCTACAGGCTCTGTGCAGCCTGGAAATAGCTGTTTTTTTAACGCAATTCGTCACAGATTAATTCGGAACGAAAAGAATTTTGTCGGAAAATTCGGTGAAGTCGGCGAACCAAATTTTTTAGAAATTCGCCCAGCTTTAATCCTAGGTTAATAGTGGCAAGCTAAAATATATATGTGTCTGTTGTTTTGTTGTCATTCCCAAGGGAACTAGCGAAGGTAGATCCAAACAGAAGATCTGAGACTGGTATGAACCAGGCCTTAAAGAGATAAAGCGAACTATACGTATATAAAAAGTCACAAAGTTAGACCACTTGCTGAAAGCAAAGGTTCACATGCTTTTGCCACTCACAAATATCTGATGTTAGATCATTTTTAATATTTTAATATTATTTTAATATTAAATTAATCTTTAAGTTTAATATTTTTAACTGTGTTTGATTTGTTTTTTTATGTAACTTTTGCAGTAAAAAATCTGATGTCGTTTAAGGGAAAATTTATGCAGAAATATAGAAAATTCTGAAGGCTTCAAAAACGTTAAAAATAGCTATAGCAGCGATAACAACTGCTATAGGGCCTAGCGGTTAGGGGGCCCATTCAGGTGCAAGAACATTGTGAGCCTCATTTATGAAAATTGTCTAAGTGTAAGACTGTCCTTGTTGCCCATAGCAACCAGACCTCCGCTTTCATTTTTCCAGAGCAGTATAACAAATGAAAGCTTAGCTCTGATTGGTTGCTAGGGTCAACAAAGATAGTGTTACCCTTAGATAGTTTTAATAAATGATGCCCTATACCAGTGATGGCGAACCTTTTTGAGACCGAGTGCCTTAACTGCGACAGAAAAATACCTTAGTTACCGCAAAGTGCCTCCACCGCCGGCACGAAGCAGGGAGGTGACATCGGGCCATGGGGCCGCACAACAATTAATACGACGGATGTGACGGCCGCTTAGCCCATCCCTCTGTCATATTTCCACTATACAGTGACCATATTGTGGTAGATAGCTGTGTACACAGGTGCTCAGCAGACAGTTGACTGATTAATACCACTACACCACGACCACATATCACCACCACATAGTGACTGAATACCACCGCCACACCATTACTGAATATAAACCATTACACTTTGCGCGCATATAAGAGATTACATTTCAGGCACATTTAGTGACTCACATGTGACGTTTCTCCGATAAGTCGTTCAAATTCCCTTTTCTTCTCCATCTGGTTCACACCTTCATGCTGACTTCTCCCGACCAACACTCGTCCCTGCAGATTTAGACACAAATATCTTAGAATCCTCACTTTTCCAGCAACTCCTTACTTACAGGTATACAAGTCCCCTAAGTTAGGTAGGTGTACAGCTCCCCACAGGCAGTATACAGCCAGACAGCTCCCCACAGGCCGTATACAGCCAGATAGCTCCCCACAGGCCGTATACAGACAGATAGCTCCCCACCAGCCAGTATAAAGACAGATAGCTCCCCACCAACCAGTATACAGACAGATAGCTCCCCACCAACCAGTATACAGATGGCTCTCCCAACCAGCCACTATACAGATAGCTCTCCCCACCAGCCAGTATACAGATAGCTCTCCCCACCAGCCAGTATACAGATAGCTCTCCCCACCATGCCAGTATATAGCCATCTCTCCCCACCATGCCAGTATATAGCCAGCTCTCCCCACCAGCCAGTATATAGCCAGCTCTCCCCACCAGCCAGTATATAGCCAGCTCTCCCCACCATGCCTGTATATAGCCAGCTCTCCCCACCATGCCTGTATATAGCCAGCTCTCCCCACCATGCCTGTATATAGCCAGCTCTCCCCACCATACCTGTATATAGCCAGCTCTCCCCACCATGCCAGTATATAGCCAGCATTCTCCCCACCATGCCTGTATATAGCCAGCTCTCCCCACCATGCCTGTATATAGCCAGCTCTCCCCACCATGCCAGTATATAGCCAGCACTCTCCCCACCATGCCAGTATATAGCCAGCACTCTCCCCACCATGCCAGTATATAGCCAGCACTCTCCCCACCATGCCAGTATACAGATATAACTCTCCCCACCATGCCAGTATATAGATATAACTCTCCCCACCATGCCAGTATACAGATATAACTCTCCCCACCATGCCAGTATACAGATATAACTCTCCCCACCATGCCAGTATACAGATATAACTCTCCCCACCATGCCAGTATACAGATATAACTCTCCCCACCGTGCCAGTATACAGATATAACTCTCCCCACCGTGCCAGTATACAGATATAACTCTCCCCACCATGCCAGTATATAGCCACCACTCTCCCCACCATGCCAGTATACAGATATAACTCTCCCCACCATGCCAGTATACAGATATAACTCTCCCCACCATGCCAGTATACAGATATAACTCTCCCCACCATGCCAGTATATAGATATAACTCTCCCCACCATGCCAGTATACAGATATAACTCTCCCCACCATGCCAGTATACAGATATAACTCTCCCCACCATGCCAGTATACAGATATAACTCTCCCCACCATGCCAGTATACAGATATAACTCTCCCCACCATGCCAGTATATAGATAGCACAAATAAAAATAAGAACACTAATACTCACCTTACCTCTGTCCCAGCGCGCTCCTCTTCTGTCCGCTTCTTTCCCAGCCGTGCTTGCCTCTTTTCTCCATCCCAGCACGGGCCGCTCCTCCGTCAGCTCCTCGGGCGCACAGGCTATGCACCCGAGGACAGGCAGCTGTGCGATGATGTATCTACATCGCGTCGCTGCCCAGCTGAGAGCACGGGGCCACCGCGCACCCTCAGGGCTGAGGGTCCGCGGCTGGTCCCGACTCAGGCTGTGTTAGATCTGGGGCCTGCCGAAGACCCCAGGTCCAACACTGTGACGCGGACGCCAAGCCCTCCCGGTGCGGCATCCGGGTCACAGTCAGGAACTAAGCGAGTGGCCAGCCTGGTACGCATGCCAGGAGAGATGGCTCTGCGTGCCACTTCCGGCACACGTGCCATAGGTTCGCCAAAGCTGCCCTATACGTTTTGGTAGATAATAGTAAGTTGATAGCTTTCTGCTATCTAGCACAGCTATGGGGGCTATCTGATTTATAGTGTTGTTGCCTTTTCTTATGGCTTTTTATGCTGCTGCTATAGTTTCATGTCATTAGGTGCTGGCGTTGCATATCATTTTGCTATAAGGCCCCATGAATTCTAGTTAGACCCCCTGTATCTGGTGTATCACAACTGATATTGGCAGCTTTAGTTACATTATAGCCTATTTTTATTTAGGAGCCACCGTTGCACAAGACAAATGTTTTGAAAAGAATCAAGGTGGCGACGAGTATGGATACTGCAGGAAAGAAGGTGATAGGTTCATTGCATGTAAGAAGGAGTGAGTATGATATCACATTCAGAAGGCTCGTATATTTACATTTTTAGGGTCTACAAGATTCAGTTTGGTTTGGAACCAGGACAAAAGTGTTTCTAAGAAAAGATTTGGAAAACTTAACCCCTTAAGCCCCAGGCTTGAAAAGGCCTTAATGACCAGCACTTTTTTTTTAGTTTTTGTCTCCTTGTGTTTCAACAGTCATAACTTTTTTATTTTTTTAATTTTGCAGTTGTATGAGGCTTTGTTTCATGCCAGAGAAGTTGTACCTTTTGGGGGCATAGTTTGAGTTTACATATAAATTATTGCACTTTTTTTTTTTTTTTTTTACTTCATTCACATTTCACACTAAGTAACCTGTTAGATTAATTCTAGAGGTTATTACAGTCATGTGGATAGCTAGTATGTGCAGGTCTTTTGTTTTTTTTTGTGTGTGTAAAAAGCACAATTATTTATTATTACATTTTTATTTATTTTTTCTACCATTTCTTAAAAAATGTGTTACTTTTTTTATAATCCCATGAAGGGATAACTATTGTATATGTTTCTTTACACTTAGTAATGTATTACCATTTTCATGAATGCCAAAAAGTGTGTATGCCAGCTCACCGCCTCCCATGGAACATGATGCATGGATCCACCTGGTCAGGGTGTGAAGATCAGAACTAGTCAAAGAATAATCCAGCAGTTCCCAATAGCAGTTGAAAATCCAATTTATTGAAGCTTCTTAAAAATGCATAGCATGTAGACAAGCAGCAAAAGAAGATAACATTCAAGCTGACGCGTTTCGGGGAAAGCAAATAAAACTCCCCCTACTCATAGCATGAAAACAAATATCATAAATGCTAATACTTTACTTTCTGTGTCAGTATGACACAGGGAGCAGTCAGGGCAGCACACAGTGTGCCCTGACTGCAGGCTTGTTATACAGACAGCTTTGGGGCTTCTCTTGGTTCCCAGGGCTAACTGTATAGACATTTCCTGGGCTCCATCAGGTCACCGGGAGTCCCGATCACCTGGTTGAGCAGGGGAATGCTTTAATTATGTTGCGGTCACGGACTGCGACAATCAAAGGGTTAAGTGTCAGGGAGCGGAGGTTTTCTCCGCCTCCCAGCGCGTACAGAGACTGCTCTAGGAGCAGATCTGTTTACTACAGCTCTGTTCCTAGTGCAGCTGTGTCACTGGGAGCCACAAAACTCCTATTTCTGCAGCAGCGTCTCTAGAAAAGAGGACCCACATTGCATGCTGACCACAGTTAGTGAGCGGTCATTAACGAGTTCAAAATAATGTTATTTATCACATGCTCCTGATTCTACTAATGACCTCCTAGCACTTGGTCTGACTCACTGCAGATAAGCTGCTTATTTATACTGTTACAGCTGGGACATATGAATACAGAGCAGTTTTCCTAATGTCTTATTCACACACTGCAGATTTGGTCAGTATTTAGCATAAGTGTTTGAAGCCAAAATCAGGAGCAGATGTAAAGAGAAGCACAAAATCATTCCATTATATTTCCCATTGTTTAGGATCTACTCCTGGTTTTAGTTTCAACATACTGATGCAAAATGCTGACCAAATCTGTGGGATAAGGCAAAACCAGGAATAGGTCCAAGACTCAGAAGAGGTACAAGACGTTTCATTATACTTTTTCTCTCTATAGATTTCATTTCTGGTTTTGCCCTACAAATACTGATGCAAAATAAGCATAAAAAAACACCAGCTGGGTTCACATATTGGTTTTTGGCAAATATTTTGCTTACATTACATGCACCAATCTCTAGTTAAGCAACCAGTTTGACTTTTGTTGTGGCCTCCATGGGCAAAGATTGAGAAGCCCTGATGTAGCGGGTCAGGACGCCTCTTAGTTGTAGACCTGAGGCTGGGTTCACAAAGTGTTTTTCGGCATGTTTTTTGCTGCAATATTTGTAAGCCAAAGCCAGGAATGAAAACTACAGAAAGAAAAAGGATAATAGAAAGGCTTGTACCTCTTCTGTGTTCTGGACCCATTCCAGGTTTAACTCCTCACCGCAGCCATAACTTTTTTATTTTTCCACCTACATTGACATATGAGGGCTTTTATTTTGTGGGACTTTCTAATGGTGTCATTCAACATACCATAGAATATACTGGAAAACTGCAAAAGATTTCTCAGCGGAGTAAAATGTGACAAAAAACATGCTTGCGGGAGTTTTGTTTTTGCGGCAGTCAATCTTGATTATTATAAATGATGTGTTATCTGTGTTTTACAGGTTGATACGAATCTGGCAATACAAAACATGTAGGGTTTTGATAACGTAAAAAAATCCAACCATTTTCTATTTTTCAAATTTTTGCCGCGACACCATTATCTGCAACCAACAACTTTTTTGTACTGAAACCTACAGACTTGAGTGAGGTGGCATTTTTTGCAGGCTGAAGTGTACCTTTCATTGGTAATAGTGTGCAATATATGTAACTTTTTTGATCACTTTTATTCCAATTTTTAGGGGACATGAAATGACCAAAAAAATGCAATTTTGCCGTTTGGAATTTTTTCTTCTACGGTGTTCAGTGATAAATTATGTTATATTTTAATAGATCGGACTTTTACGGATACATTGATACCAATTATATGTAACTTTTTTATTATTTTATTTTTTAATTTGTAAAATGGGGGTGATTTGAAGTTTTAATATATATTTTTTTTACACTTTGAAACATTTTTTTTGAGGCCCGCTGGGGTGCTACACCTCTTGGGGGTGCAATTGTTTATACAGCCTATTTCATTGTAATATAATGCAATAGGGCCTACAAATAAGGTAGTTTTACTACTTCTTGCCACAGGTGATGGAAGCTTTCACAAGGCTTCCAGCTGCCATGTTAACCGATCAAGACCACGCGATCCTGCCACTGAGGTCCCGCTCAGAGTGAGGAATGGTGCACAGCACTGTTTCTCATTTATTTATAAGCTGCAGACATATCCGGCACGGTATCTAAGGGGTTAAACAGCACGTAATGGAGTCAGCACCATTCTGCAATGTTAGACCGTGTTCACACGGCATATTTCAGAACGTATTCACATCGGATTGCCGATCGTAAATACGCTCTGAAATCAGGTGAAAATCAGTTTCAAATAAGTGCCACTAAGTGTGGTACGTATTTGGAACTGATTTCCCAACGGATTCACCATCCCCAGTCATTATAGGTGGTGAGTCCGTCCGTAAATAATTCACATGCACATTGTTTTTCCGGCCGTTTTGCGGCCGCAAACCGGAACGGAAATAAGTTTCGTCTGAAAGACGACACGTATTTCCCAATAACATCAATGTAAAAAAGCCAGTTACTTGTTTGTAAATGATTTCACAACGGATTTGCGGCCGTAAATACGGTTGCAAATCCCTTGCGAAATAAGCCGAGTGAACGAGGCCTTAGGGTATGTTCACATGGCTTATTGCGGCGCGTATAGTAGATTATCAGCGCTTAACTCCAAAGCATGGGGAGACCAGCATCCGCCCCGCCCCATTGACATGTCAATTCTCCCCCCGCGCGTATAATCCGATCGATATTGTACGCGCGGTGAGACAACGCATAATCCATAGCTCTCTATGACAGCTATGAATTACCGTAATTGCGGTGCGCATCTTGCCATGTTTAAAGCACAATACGTGGCAAAATGCACACTGAACTATTCGGTAATTTAAACTGTGTGAACATACCCTTACCGGTGGGTGGCTAGCAGCCTGCAACTTTTGGCTATGTAGCAGAGCCCCTTACCAACACTATGACATACCAGTAGGTTAGATGTCTGTAAGACATACTTGCCAACCCTCCTGGAACGTCCGGGGGGCTCCCGCATATAGGGGATAACTCCCACACCCCTAGAACAGTCAACTGGCTACTGGAGGTTCTTCAGATACAAGTGGCATCAGGCAGCGTCATCATTGTCTGCAGTACATTGCCGGGCAGAGAGGCAGGGCCACGAAGCTCTGCCCATCTCCCAGTACCCAGACTGCTCTGATGACTGTGGCAGCTCTTTAAGAAGACAGGTGAGTAAATGTGACTGTGGAGTAGAGAGCTAGAGTGAGAAGGGGGGGAGGGTAATAGTGTGGGAGGGGGATTATAGTGGGTGGTGAGTGTGGAAGGGGGATAAGAGTGGTGGGGAGCAAAGCCATCTTAACAGCATTATGGACCCCTGGGCAGAGCTGTGCTCTGGGCCACCCCTCTAAAAAAAATCACTCACAGGTATAAATATACACATCATTGCAGAGGCGCATCTAAAGGCTCATGAGCCCTGGTGCAGAACCTTAACTTGGGCTCCCCTCCATCTAGACAAGAGTTCTCCAACGCTGTTGACCACTACCTTTAAACAACAGGTTCTTGGTGTGAAGGATGTCTGCAGGGTAGTCTGCCACAGAAAATTATTTCTACTTAAAGGGGTTGTGTGGCTGAAGAAAATTCATTTGAATCAGGGTCAGGCTGTGGGGAAAAAAGTGATACTTACCTCTTTGCTGCCCCCACTGTTGCGCCAGAGCTCCCCAGGACCTCCTCCTTTTCGCTTACGATTTCTTGTCCTGACACATGGGAGAGGCTCGTGCTCCATTCACTTACGTTGGAGCCTGAGCCTGTCCTATGTGTTGGGATAAGACCCTGAAAGTGAAGAGGAGTGGATCTCTGGAGCAAGTGGCAGGGACCAGGAGACATGTATCACAGGGAGAAACCCTTCAAATATACCAATTGAATAAAGGGAACTGCCTGCCCATTTTGAATTATATAGCCCCTTTTCACAGGCCATACTTCTTTTTTTTTACATGCATCACCTCATGTGAATAAAGCAAAAACTGTAGGGCACGTTTTTGCAGTCCAGAAAACATATCCAAACACGCCTCCTCTTTGGGTATGTGTTTGGATACGTTTTACGCAATACATATTGATGCGTATTGAAAAACACCATGAGAACATACCCTTAGGGTGAATTCACAGTGCATACTAACCACAGCTCTCCCCCCGACCCCTTATTCAGATTGTGGGCCGTGTGTAATTGCGGGACGTATTTACATTTTTTTTTTTTACCAAATACAGTGTTTTTTAATTGGGGAAATAGGGGTTAAGTGTTTTCTCTTTTATTATTTTTATATTTTTTTAAATATTTAAACATGCTGTTACATTCCAGCAGCAGAAATGTGATGTTTACAGACAGTTAGGCCATGTTCACACGGCTTAAAATGGCGCATATTTCGGTCCGTAATTACGCGCCGAAGTGCGCCAATTACGGGCCGAAAACGGCCCATTCATTACGGTAATTCACAGTTCTCATAGAGAACTATGGATTACGTCTCCTCTCCCCGCCCGGCGAATCCGCCGGGCGGGGAGATAATTGACATGTCACTTTCTAGCGGCGTATACGCGCCGCTAGCAGTGATTGTCTATGGGCCGGCGGAGTGCCGGCTCCCCGCGCACTCCCCCGCTCCCCCCCCGCCCCCGTCCACACGGCGTAATTGCGGGGCGGAATTACGCCCTGCCAATACACCGGGTGAACATAGCCTTATTTAGTGCCTGGAGCTCCATGCTCTGTAGTTGGTGAAGGATCAGGTTTCTCATGCAGCAATCAGTCAACACAGAGCTTCAGTCACTGAATCACTGCTTGTAAATGTCCCACAGAGCTGCCGCCCGACATTATATACTTTTGATTTACACTATTACCTGCTCCCCTGTTCCATCCATCAACAAGTGAAAACGCACGGGAGAGCAGCTTACCCGGCACGTTTCACACAATGCTCTGACTCTTCTGTCTCTCTCCAGGTTGAGTCCAGCAACCAGCTTTCAGCGCTGCCATCACAAGGCCGTGGCTCCTCTGATTTGAGGGTGGAGCTACAAGGCTCCTATCCCGACCACCCTAACTCCACTGCACAGCACTGGTTCTCATTGTTTTATCGCTGGGTCTATCTGACCCAGCGATCTAGTTGTGTGGCAAGCGGGGCATCTGGGGCCCCCCTGGCTCAGAGGACTGGTTGCAAGTGTGACCCCTATAGCTACGCCACTGCATTATCAATAACAAACTTATAACCTTCAACACCGCCATATAGAGACCACATTGTGGTCAGACACCAGCTGAGGTCACCACCACATGACAGTGACTACAGCACAGAAGAGAAATAACCCCTGATATTCAGGGACTCACACGAGACATCCTATCTGATCAGTTGTTCTCTTAATCCTTTGTTTTCTCTTTTCTTGTCCTACAGGCAGGTTTATGGGGGCACTGAGGCAGTATATAGGGGCCACAGGCAGTATAGGGGGTCACAGGCAGGTATAGGGGGCCACAGGCAGGTATAGGGGGCCACAGGCAGTATAGGAGGCCACAGGCAGTATAGGGGGCCACAGGCAGTTATATGGGGCCGCAGGCAGGTATAGGGGGCCACAGGCAGGTATATGGGGACCACAGGCAGTATATGGGGCCACAGGCAGTATAGGGGGCCACAGGCAGGTATAGGGGGCCGCAGGCAGGTATAGGGGGCCACAGGCAGGTATAGGGGGCCACAGGCAGTATATGGGGCCACAGGCAGTATATGGGGCCACAGGCAGGTATAGGGGGCCACAGGCAGTATATAGGGCCACACAGGCAGTATATAGGGGCACCGAGGCAGGTAAACGCTATAAAAATAACAACATTAATACTCACCTTAGCATCCCCGGCGAGCGCGCTCTGTCCTCTTCAGCCCGCGCTCCTCCCGCAGCTCCTTGGGCGCACAGACTGTGACGCGCTGTGCGCCCGAGGACAGGCAGCGGCGTGATGAGGTCATTACATTGCGCCGCTGCCAGCTGAGCCGCACGGGGCCGCGCCAGGTCCTCAGCGCTAAGAGGCCCGGCGCGGACCCGCTGTGTCGGACCCGGAGACGGTCCGACACTGTCTGCGGGGCAGGGAGCGCTCGCTCTCTGCTCCGCAGAAGCCCGCAGTTGTATGTGCGTCCACCGGACGCACATGTAGCTGCAGGGCCAGTCGGTGCTCCAGGCCCATGGCAGCGGCCTGGAGCCCAGGAGGTTCGGGGCACAGGGGGTTTTATTCGGGGCCCGAGCCCCGGACAAAACAGCCTAGCGACGCCCCTGCCACTGATCTTCTTCCTAAACAGGGATGTAACAACCTTAGAATGTGTACTGTCACCTATTAACAATAGGTCAAGAAATGTCATCTGATGTACATCATATGAAGACGTAAAACTTAAGTTAACATCATTGATATTTACAATCTCTAGAAAAAATATTTACAGCACTCACTCATATTCCTCTGCAAAAATCCTTTTTATTGAAAGATAAAATCAGGGGATTGGCACATTTCACAAACACAGCCAACAGCCGTTTCACGTCCTCCGACGCTTTCTCAAGGCATGACGGGGAATAGGACGTAAGCACGTCTATTTAACTCCACCATGATGTTACTCAAACAAAGACAATTGCACAATACCCAATACATTAAACATATGACAACACACATATATTTTATACTAAACTCTAAACTACTACATCATTACCTTTATAAAAATGAAGATAGATCGTTCCTATCATTCAATCCTAGAGGTCTGAGTGCTTCCGTATCCAAAATCCATTTAGACTCTAACTGCAATAGTTTTTTATGCCTATCTCCTAGATTTCTATCCAAAGTTACACGTTCTATCCCTGCAAACTGAACTTGTGATATATCACTTCCATGTATTTCTTGCATATGGGAAATAAACCTGGGGGCCCCCTTACCAGTTCTTATTGAATAAAAATGTTCCAGAATTCTTTTAAACAACGGACGGATAGTTTTTCCTATATAATAGAAGCCGCATTTACACCATAACGCATATACCACGAAGTCGGTACGACAAGTTATAAAGTCCTTTACCTTATGTTCTATTGGACCAAGCTGTATATATTTCTCATTTTTCATATATCTACAGAATGAACAATTTGTGGTTTCCAATAGGGACTAGATCTTTTAACCAATTTTTCCCTATTTTTCCATAACTATACGAGTTTTCATTTGGATCACGTAAAGAAATCCCTCCCCTATGGTCAGTTCTTAAGACTAAGGCGAAAAAAACTGATTTTATCTTTCAATAAAAAGGATTTTTGCAGAGGAATATGGGTGAGTGCCGTAAATATTTTTTCTAGAGTTTGGAATTTCAACTGTGCTACTTCTTCTTACTGAGCACCACCCGTCTGCATTGAATGGACACTCTGCAGAAACGTATACCGGTGCCACCTCGTTTTCTTTTGTGAATTGATCATTGATATTTAGATATCTAACAAAATCCGGTATGGGCGCCACACCCCGACCCCACACAATGAGGAGGTCGTCCATGTAGCGCCCATACCAGACAATGTTATCAGAGAGAGGATTATACACACTATATATGGCGTGGTGTTCCCACCACGCCATAAATAGGTTTGCCATTGAGGGAGAGGCAGTAGCACCCATTGGAACTCCAAGTAATTGTAAGTAAAATTGTTGGTCGAACTTAAAATAATTATTACATAGTAAAAAATCTATGCTGTCCAATAATAACAAAGTTACTTCTTCCTTATATCCACTGTTTTTTAGATGAAATTCCATTGCTCTTCTTACCAATTTTTGGGGGATACTAGAGTAAAGATTACATACATCCAAACTAAGCCAGGAAAATTCTTCTGACCATTTAAACTCTGAAAAGTTTTTTAAGACTGCTGCACTATCCTTTAAATATCCCAGTGTTTTTTGAACTATAGATTGTTACTGCAAACCCACCCATTTGTTTAGCGAGGCTGTTACACTATTAACACTGGATACAATAGGGCGCATCTTTGGGGGAATTCCCCTTTATGGACTTTGGGGACCCCATAAAATATCGGGATCCGAGGTTTCTCTATGGATAGTTGTTTTTTTTGTTTCTCTGAGATAGCTCCTAGTCTCACTCCTTCGTTTATCAATTTCTCCAATTTATCTTTAATTATTTTAGTGGGATCCATAGGTAAGATTAAATTAACGAAGCACAGGAAGTGTCTTCCTTGGGTTTTGATGTCTTTAATGAGTATGAGGGATTGATGTTTGATGAACAGCAGTCCCTCATATCCCTGAAAGAATTACAGGAAATTGAGGATGAGGGGGATATATGTGAAGAAGTGAGATATATTGGTAGCAATCCCCATTTTTATCCACGGAAATCAAGAGTAGAGGCAATGGATATACTTAAAATAATTATTACATAGTAAAAAAAATCTATGCTGTCCAATAAGAACAAAGTTACTTCTTCCTTATATCCACTGTTTTTTAGATGAAATTCCATTGCTCTTTTTACCAATTTTTGGGGGATACTATTGTAAAGATTACATACATCTAAACTAAGCCAGGGCTTGCACTTGCCCGAAACGCGTTGGAGCGTCAGTGTACCCACTGCTATGGAATAATGGAATACAGCAGTTTAAAAATGAAGTTTTGAAGTCCGCTGGATCTTGTTGTTTTTTTGTTGTTGGGCTCTTGCCGTGGGCCAAGGATACCGGGCGTTGACGGATAACTTACTGCAACAGAATTTAATCAAGCACAGGTGTACAAATGCAGTCCAGAGGTTAATGGTGAGTGCCGACTTCTTTGTATATATATGTGTCTATAAAAATATAACCTCATTTATCCCGTACGTTGAACACCGTAGAAGAAAAAAAATTCCAAACGGCAAAATTGCGTTTTTTGGTAATTTTACGTCACTTAAAAAATGGAATAAAAGTGATAAAAAAGTCGCATGCATTCCAAACTGCTATCGATAAAAAGTACACTTCGGCCCGCAAAAAATGCACCCTCACTGACGTCCGTAGGTGTTAGTACAAAAAAGTTATTGGTCGCACAAACTGGCGCCACGGCACAAATTTCGAAAATAGGAAAAGTTAGGAATTTTTTTACGGTACCAAAACATAACGGAAACCCTACATATTTGGTATTGCTGGATGCGTATCAACCTGTAGAATACAGATAACACATTGTATTGACCAAAGATTGAACACCATAAAAGCAAAAACCCTGCAAACATGGCAAAAATAAGTTTTTTTTTCACAATTTGTCCTACTTGGAATTTTTTTGCGGTTTCCCAGTATATTCTATAGTGTAGTGAATAACACCATTAGAAAGTACATCTTGTCCCGCAAAATAAAAGCCCTCAAGTCTAAGTAGGTGGAAAAATAAAAAAGTTATGGCTCTGGGAAGGCGAGGAGGGAAAAACGAACGTGTCAACAAAAAAAACGCCGGGTCCTTAAGGGGTTAATAGATGTATTTTATATGTAATACCTTAATCTTTCTGTCATCTCTTGCACCCAAAAGGAGTCAGTCATGTTTCTGAACTACAAATTGGTGTAGAGAGAGACGTCTGTTGTATATATTACTTCTGTCAAAGCTGTCTTCCCAGCAGTGCCTCACCAGTGAGACCACTGATTTATTATGCACAAATATTGAGATGAAAATATTGTAAAGAGACGTTAACCATGTATGATTATAATGGATTTATTGATGAGAGTTTTCTATCTGGGTTCTCCAAGTTCAGTTTCTAGATAACAGAACTGGGTCTTCCTGTGTCTATATAAAATGCTTATATGTAAATAAGATCTAGAGAAGAGCTATGTCTAAGGTGCCACCCAGAAGGTAGTTTCCCTTTCAGTTACATCTGACCCATTAAAGAGCCTTGAAACATGACACGGAATTTAAGCCCTGAGTTTATTCCCTGCGGGGGAGTCTCTGACTTACTCTAAATCTCCATTCGTGTTTCAGAGCTCTTCAATGGGTTAGATGTGACTGAGAAGGACATTACCTCCAATGGCTGGCATCGGGGACATACAGACATAGACTAAATTGTTGGTACCTTTCTGTTAAAGAAAGAAAAATAATAAGAAAGAAACAATGTGAAACTGTTAAAAGTATAATAAATTTTAATTTACTGCAAATCAGACATTGTTTTTGAATTGTAGCTCAGCTGAAAATTTTTTAAAAGAATAATGAAACTGGCCTAGACAAAAATAATGGTGCCCTTAACGTAATGTTTTGCTGCACAATCTTTTTAAATCAATGCAAACAAATGATTTCTGGAACTCTAAAGAAATATTGTGGCCCACTTTTGCAAACTGCTCTAGCTGCCTCAGGTGGGAAGGTGCCTTCTCCAGACTGCAGGTTTCAGCTCTTTCCATGGATGTTCAATATGATTTAGATCAAGGCTCATAGAAGTCACTTCAGAATTGTCCAATGCTTTGCTCTTAAGCTATGTTCACACAGCAATAATTTCGGGACGTATTTCGCCCACAATTACGCCATGTGGGCGGGGCGGGAGCCCGCCAGCCCAATAGACATTCATTATTCACAGTGCGTATAAGCAGTGAATAATTGACATGTCACTTCTCTCCCTGCTCGGCATATTGTCCGAGTGGGGAGAGGAGATGTAATCCATAGTTCTCTATGAGAACTGTGGATTACCGTAATGAATGGGACGTATTTCGCGCCGTACTGCGTGAAATACGGAGTAAATACATCCCATTTTAAGCTGTGTGAACATAATCGAAGTCATTATGGGATGGTTATAGCCAGGGGCGTAACTAGAGAAGCCAGGGCCCCATAGCAAACATTTGGATGGGCCCCCCCCCCTCCCTGACCACGACCATGTACCAGACATGCGTTGGAAAATGTAATAATAAAAGGGGGCAAATACTCACCATACATCTCACCATCATACTCTACCAATCAAACCCCCTATACCCAAGACCAACATTACCAAAACGCTTTTTACATAAGGCCCCTGTTAACCCCCAAACACCCACAAATTCCCACCACTATACTAATAAACCCCTACACTTTTACTGACAGTACACAAAGACCAAACGTCTAAAAATAATAATTTTATAATAATATAGTGACCATAAAGTGGTATATACTAGTGTACACAGGCTCTGCAGACGTATATAACCCCATACAGTGACCAATAGTGGAAAAATTAAACACCCCAATGAAAACAAAAAGGCCCTTTGGGGAAAAAGGGCCCGGTTAAATTAATTACCACCTACAGTGACCATAAAATGGTAGACACCATGTACACAGGCTCTGCAGACTGTATATTACCCCATACATGACCATATATGGTAACAGCATTTACCAAACACCTGTGCAGACATAAAAGTTTTTTACAGTCAGTTACATCTTGTGACTCACAGGAACGTTTCTCTACCAGTCTTTGACTTTCTCTTTTGTTCTGCACCTTCCACCCCGCCATTTTGATACATCTCCCGACCACTTGCCCCTGCAGATTTAACACAAAAAACTTAAAATCCAAACTTTTCCAGCACCTGCCCCCGGGGGGTATTTAGGCAGGCGGGGTTAAAAGGGAAAAATGGGCCCCAAAAAGGAAATTTAGGTACCCAAATAATGCCCATAAGGCAGGCAGGTTTAGTAGCTATAGGAGCCATACAGGGAGACAGGGGGTTTGGTGGGCTATAGGGGCCTAAGGGAGGGGTTTTGGGACTAAAGGGCCCCCAAAAATAACGGGCAGGCTGGGGGTATCAGGCAGGCTTTGGGGGGATACGGGAGGGATTAGGGGTGTAGAGGCAGGCTAGGGGGTGTACAGGCAGGCATATGGGGGCTGATAGCACAGGCATATAGGGGCTGTAAAGGCAGGGAGGGGAATAGGGGCTGTAAGGCACGGGGGGAAGCCAGCAATAGGGGCTTATAGGCAGGCAGGGAGCAATAGGGGCTGTATAGGCAGGCAGGCATATAGGGGGTGGGGGGGATAGGGGGAGGGGCAGGCATAAGGGGGGTTATAGGCAGGCAGGCATTAGGGGGTGTTAGGCAGGGATATTGGGGGGCCCAAAGGCCGGCATATGGGGGGTATAGGCAGGCAATGGGGGGGAAAGGCAATTGGCTATAGGACATATGGGGGCATAGGCAGGGTATGGGGGGGTTTTAGGCAGGGGGGCAAAAGGGGGGGTTGGGGATAGGCAGGGAATGGGGGGTAAGGCAGCATATGGGGGCTATGGCAGCCCAATGGGGGGCTAAATGGGAAAACAGGGATATGGGGGGCTATAGAGCATATGGGGGTATAGGGAGGCATATGGGGGCTATAGGCAGGCATTGGGGGGTTAATAGGGGTAAAAGGCAATGGGGGCTATAGTAGGCATATGGGGGGGATAGAGGGATAGGGGGGCTAAGCAGGCATAGGGGGGGGGCTAGGGGGGGCAGGCATAGGGGTAGATAAAATAAAAACAACTTGCCACCCGCCCTCCACGCTCCCCGAGCGCCCTCACTCCCCCTGCTGCTCCCCGCAGCTCGCGCTCACGCGGGGGGGGGGCGGTGATGGGACGTCACCGCGCGCGCCCACGTGACCAAGAGGGCCGGCAGGGGAAGTAACAGAGCGGGGGCGATCGGGGCCTCCCGTCTTTCACACCAGCACGCGCCTCGAACGCTCGGGCCGGGGGGCCCGTGCGTTTTAGAGGAGTAGCCCGGGCCCCGCACTCCCCCCCCCGCCCTGAACTGTTTAATTTTACTGCCCGGGGGGCCCAGGCGGCATTTCCCGGGGGGCGGACGTGGTACAGCTGCCCGGGGGCCCCCCAAAGCGCAGGGGGTCCGTAGAACTGCAACCCCTGCACCCCCCGGTATTTTAACCCCCCCGGGTTTTAGCTGTGCGTTTTAGGTTTTTAGTTTTTTGGAGGATCCATGACCTGGGACTTTCTAACACTGTTCAGCACATTTTACTCTAGAAGCCTTTATAGTTTTTTAAAATTTTTATTATATCCTGCACAGATTTTAAACCCCTCACGGGGCCTTGGCCCATCCATACTCCAGGTGGTTTTGGGGGTTTACGCACCTGGGGGGCGTATGGAACGTCCAGAGGATCGCCGAACTTAAGGCAGAGTTGCGCGGGGTCGGCGCGGGGTGTCAGCTGATATTACAGCTGACATCCCGCAGCGTCGCCCGACCCCGGATCTGCTCCAGGGGGGGGCCGGTGTAACCCCTTAAATTATCGCGAAACGACGGGTGTCGCAATAATTAAGAGAGACGTTCAGGCGGAATCGCTCCACTGCCTCTCTGTCGGCGCAGCAGCAGCGCACTCGGATCGGGACGGAATCCGTGCAGCTCTGCCTCCTACAGACAACACGGAAGGGCAGAGAAATGCCTTCCGGTTGTCTATGACGTCCTTACCCCGGGCCGTGCCCTGAGGGCATGACCCGGCATCGTGACTGACAGTTGTCATAGGATCCAGTCATAGCAACAAGCTATGTACTGATTCCTATTGAATGAGAGATCTAAAGATCTCTCATTCAAATCCCCTAAGGGGAAAAGTAAAAAAATAACATGAAAAAGTGAAAAAAAGTAAAAAAAAAGTGAAAAACATGTAAACACAAAACACAAAAATAAAATAAAAATACGTACAACGCCCTTTTCCCCTTTACAAACGCAATCGCCCCAAAAGTGAACAAAAAGAAATAAAGTACCCATATTTGGTTATCCCCCGCGTGCGTACGACCTGCCCTATAAATCTGTCAATGTTAATTAAACCCGTACGGGCGTGAAAACGCTTGTAAAAAAAAAAAAAAAACAAAAAAACAATCACAGAATTACAGATTAATTGTTTCATCCCGCAGCACATAAAATGGAATAAAAGCGATCAAATACTCCTAGAAAAACGCCAAATGTTGTTAACCAATTAAACGTCAGTTCATCCCGCAATAAAAAAGTCTCATACAGCTCTGTATACGGAAAAATAGAAAATTTATAGCTCTCAGAAGATATCGATGCATGAAAATTGTTTTACAACACTAAAAACACATTTCTTTTTTTTTAAGTGCTTCCAGCTTAAAAAAAACTATATAAATACGGTACTCGGCCATATATCGTAAGCCGACCCAAAGAGTAAAGCTAACTTATCGACGGATAATGCATGGTGAGCCAGTTTAAAATAAAACAAAAAATAACACTACTAGGATTGCAGTAATTTTCTTCACCTGGCCTCCAAAAAATGATTTTAAAAGCGATCAAAAGCCTGTCCCCCCAAAATGATACTAATACAAATCGTCACTCATCTTGCAAAAAACAAGTCCCCACACAGCCTCCAAGCACAGAAAAATTTAAAAGTTATGGCTCTCGACTATGTGCGATGCAAAAAAACGTATTATTCCTGGTTGAATAAAAGTGTTTTTATGTATAAAAGCAGTAAAACATAAAAAATATACAAATTTGGTATCGGTGTAATCCGTATTGACCTGTGAGTAAAGCTAGACCATGTCATATATACCGTACAGTGACCGCTATAAAAAATAAAAATAAAAAACACTACCAAGATTGCTGTATTTTGTTCAAAACATCTCACAAAAACCTTAATAAAAAGTGAACATAGCATCATATGCACCCCATAATGGTACCAATAAAAACTTCAACTCATCCCGCAAAAAACAAGCCCATACACAGCTCTGCACACAGCAAAATAAAAAAAGTTATGGCTGTCATAATAGTACAACATAAAAATGCAATTTTTTATAGACTTATTTCTACTGTGTAAAAGTAATAAAACAGAAAAAACTATATAAAATCTATATCATTGTAATTGTACCGACCCCATAGTAAAGTTATCACATCATTTACACTGCACGGCGAATGCTGTAAAATTGAAACTCAAAAAACAATGACCGAACTGCGTTTTTCCCCCCCATTTTCATTGCCCAATGCTAAAAAAAAAAAACTATGGAACACCTGTGTGCCTAAAATGCAGAATACATCCCTAGATGAGATCCCTGATGGGTGTTGAATCCAAAATGGGGCGACTTCTGGAAGGTTTCGCCTGTTCTGCTACTTTGGGGGCTTTGCAAATGCGACATGGCCCCACCAAAATCTGCGTTCCAAAAGCCAAATAGCGCTCCCTCCCTTATACGCCCTGCCATGCGCCCAAACAGCAGTTTACACCCACATGTAGGGTATTGCCGAACTTGGAAGAAATTGCTTAACAAAGTTTTAGGTTTTTTTTTTTCCAGGATTCCTTGTATATATGAAACTTTTTACGCTAAACTTGCAGATTATTGGAAAAAAATAAAATTTAATTTTCACAGCCTTATGCTAAAAAAATGTGTGAATCACCTGTGGGGTCTATATACTCAAGGCACCCCTGGATATATTTCTTAAGGGGTGTAGTTTCCAATATGCGGTTATTTAGGGGTGTTTATTAAGTTTTAGCACCTTAGGGTGTCCCCAAACCTGAAATGGGCCTAAATAAAATCGTATTGAAAATGAGACCCCAGAGTATAGTAGGTGCTCTCCTATTCTGGGGTTATGGTTGAGCCAAATAATGCACTAGGGCCACATATGGGAATATCTCTAAAACGGCAGACCTGGGGGAATTGATATTAAGTGGATTTTACCTAGTCAGATTGACCGTATTCCAGTGTCTAATGAATAAATATTGAAAATCTGCTAAATAAGTGAAATTTTGAAATTTCACCTCCACTTTGCTTTAATTTCTGTGAAATATCTAAAGGGTTATCAAACTTCCTAAATAGTGTTGTAAATACGTTAAGGGGTCTAGTTTCTCAGATGGGGGTCACTTATGGGGGGTATCTAACATGCAGGCCCTCAAAAACACGTCGAATGAGTGGTCCCCAAAAAAATGTATTTTTTT
>JAODAL010048646.1:0-28821 GCA_025379985.1 Phyllomedusa bahiana | reverse complement strand
GAGTGCTAGCCATACAGTGCTCCCATACACAGTGCCAGCCTTCAGTTTTTCACAACAAAAAAATCCCAGCCTTATAGTCCCCAAATAATCCCAGCCATACAGTGCCTAAAAAACAGAGCCACCCTTTCAGTCCCCAGCTATGCCACCCCTTTCAATGCCCGCCCAGAGGGCTAGCCTACGTCCCCCCAAAAAACGTCCCAGCCTTACGGCCACCACAAAAATCCAGCCTTTTTTGCCCAAAAATAATCCCGCCTTACGGGCCCTAGCAAAAACGTTCCCCATACTTTGATTAAAAACTGTAAAAAAAGATGATATTCTTTCTGAAGTATAAAAAACAGAGAAGAGCATGTGTGTGTCTGATGGCTGGGGCAGCATCTATGCCCTCTTAAAGGTGATTTTCATACCCAAATCAGTTAAGAGTACCTTCCACATAACTGAGTGGGCCCAGAGAATGCCATGAAATGCCCCAGGACATAGCACTGACACTACCAGCTTGTATTCTTCCAGCGATGGTTGCAGGGTGTTTGTTCTCTGATGTTCTTAGTAGATATTGTGAGTGACCGCAGAAGGCAATTTTCCCCTATTTCCCAAATTTGATCTGCATGAAAATTGAAGCCTTTCCTGCTGATGAAACCTAGCACAGGTGCAGTGACCATCCGTCGGCATCAAGCCACTCGCAGAAGGTTTGTAAACTCTTGTTTTGACATCACATCTGTAGCCCCCTGTTCTTTTTGGTGGTGAGGTGTCCACTTAGCGGTCCGTTGCCTTCATGCACCATGGTAGCGAATCCAACTCCAAATCAATGGCCTGGTGCCCCCAAAAATTTTTATGTCCTTATTTATGATGGGGATTTGTCCACTCGCAATAATTTTCCCTGCGAAGCAACAAACAGCTCGAAATCCGCCCCCCTTGGTCCAAAACCCAAAATCTTACTTTTTGCAATTCGATAAATTACCTTTTACCCATGACGCAGGGGGGAAATGTGTTTTGTGGTGCGGTCGAGGGTAACAGCAAAAAGGTGGCAAACCCCAATTACGATAAAATTCCAGCTTTTTTGGGAATTTAAAAAAGCGCAACACCCAAAAGTTGTGCGTCTAACGCGTTTGGGGTGAAACCCCAACTTATCTAGATAGCACAGTGTGCTAACATGTCGATATATACCCCCATACAAATTAAGAACATTAGAAAACCTGTGTTACGTGTGACCCCAATCCCCACGGAAACCAAAACAAAACTTCCCGGCGGCGGAGGAAAACAAAAAACGCGTCATGACATGCCCCATATCCACGCCAGGACCAAGCCTGGCGAGGGCAGAGTAAAGTGCATGGATGACGCCGCCAAAATAAATATACCTTCGCAAAAAAAAAAATAGATTTTTAGAGAAAAATGTTTAAAAAAATAATGCCATCGCAATGCTCGAGTCCTCACGATTTTGGGCACTCATTAATAACGTTTTCAAAGGGCAATTATCACTGGATAGAGAAGTCAAAACCCCCCCGGGTGGAGTGTTTTAAAAATATCCTAATGACCCTGAGGGTATTGGATTTTTTTCTCAATCGGGGTTTATCCCAGAGGCCTTAAGCAAGACGTGAAAAAGTTTCATTATAAAAAATTATTCCCGGTCACCCCTCTTGATTACAGGAATCCCTTTTTTTTCTTTATTTTTTATTTTTCTTCTTTTTTATTTTTCCCCTTTTGTTTTTTTAGTGCAATGTCGTACATTCTCCATCACAATATACATTTGTTTTTGATTTGTTTATTTTGGGTTTTTAGAATATCATTATATGGTTTTTGTTATGAAAAAACAACTTTAGATTTAATGTAGGTTTCTTTCGGGATTGGGATTGATAGCTTTTTTATCAGTGTTTGGTTTTTTGCTTTATATTTGTATATATCTGTAATTTTTTTTTTTTACAGTGTCTGTGATCGTGTGGGTCCTTGTATGCCCCGGGTTGTGGGGTTTTTATTTTAATTTGGTTGTTTTTTGATTTATATCCTTGATTATTTAAAATCTATGCCCCCTTTTATTTGGAGGGTCAAAATTTTATTGCAGGGCTTTGGGATAGTAACATTGTGGATTTTTATTTATTTTTTAAATTATCCCTTTACCTTTTTGTTGTTTAGCCTCTTTGTTCTCCAAAATTAGAGTAATTATAAAAGTGCTCGTAATACCAGCGGGCTACCATGAAACAGTAAAGCTAAATGAAAGACCTCAAACTTCCGTCCTTGGGGGGGTTTAAATTTTTAAAAAAATTCAAAAAGGTTCCCCGGGGGAAAAAAAAAATCAAAACTGCCGTTTTCTTGAAAAGGTTTTTTTTTTTTCACAAAAATGGTGGGCTTTTTAAACCCTTTTTGCAATGAGTAGATAAGGGCATCCAAGGACCCTGGCTTGGGGTCTTTGGCACGTTTATTTGGGGGACCCCTCCCACGCTTCAAAGTTAACCAGGGTGTTTTTCTGATAGGCGCCATCTTGGATTACCGAGAATTTTACCAAATTTTTAAGGCAGCCCATTTTTTTAAAAAATTTAATGCCCAAAGATATACCTACGCTTTTACATGCTGTATAAAAAGTATGTCCTATTATGTATTATAAATTATATGTGAGGATATAAACAAATCATTAAAATGAGACAAAAAGGATCCCATATAAACCCTTTGCCCCCTCCAAAACAAAGTATTATTTTCCCTGCTTTTCCCCTGGATTTTTTTTTAACCCCGGGTCGCTCTGACAGCGGCGGCGTCACCCAGGGGCATTTTAAACTCTCCCCTCCCCAGGCTGGCCGGGCGTGGTTTAGTGCGCATGTCATGACGCTGTTTCTGTTTTCGTCCGCAGCGTCCGGAAGTTTTGTTTCGGTTTCCGTGGTATTGGAGTCACACGTAACACAGGTGAGTCTAATGTTCTTAATTTGTATGGAGGTATATATCGTACATGTTTAGCACACTGTGCTATGCTATGAGTAAGGGTGGTGTCTCACCCGAAGCACGCACAGACTTTGGGTGTTGCTGCTTTTAATGATTACCTAATAAAAGCTGGAATTGTATCGTACATTGAGATTTGCCATCCTTTTGCTGTTACCTCGATCCTGCTACCACAAGTACAAAACGTCTCCTCTGGATGTTATACGTGCATGGATGGACCCAGACTGACACATATTCTATGGTGAGCTGGCTTTTACTTTTTTGATAGGGATATGTGTATACAGCCTATCACACATCTTTAATACCCACCAAGCCAGCTCACAACGCCTGGCTTTCTTCATGAGCTACGCACTACCAACGTTGATAATGTGGCTCCACTGTGTATAACCTATAGGCATGGCTTTTTCGTATTGGACTGTGTTTAGAGTTGGAGTCAGGGACTTTGTGCATCTGTATTACAGACCTGTAAGCGCTCCATGCGGGTATTGCATGAACACATGAGAAAAGTCTCTGCCTCTGTATTAGATTGGAGACACACAGAGGTACAACGTGGGTGCCAAGATTTCTATGCAATGTCAGAAATATAATTCCACACAACATAGGATTTTTGCTTTTCAAGATTGATATCTATATTAGGAGTTTATAGTGAATATAATAGAATACAGTTAATTACAATGATCGATTTTTCCATACAGGTTACAAACAGAGATTTCCATACAAACATAGGCTTGATATGCCCAGGGGCAGTGTAAGCTTTTATGAAATATTTCTGTCACTACAAGTAATTGGACCAGAAGAATGAGGTGTGTATCATGGTAGTATGCATGATGCCGACGCAAATAGGGGTCTTATACTTCTCTCATTGCAATCCACGAAGGCCATCCCCATCACAGCCATTCAGCATTCGGAAAACAATGGAGACACCTTATTGCAACCATACCGCTACCAAACAGATCCCACTATACCACTACCAACATTACCAATAATGCTACTACATATGGACCTGATTATACCACCAGAACACAACCACAAATTACCACCACATAGTGACTGAATAATACCCCTATACTATTACTGAATAAAGATCGATATACAAAAAACACTATAACCCCCATACAGTGACCATATAGTTGTAGAGACCAGTGTACACAGGCTCTGCAGACTGTATATTACCACAATACAGCGACCATAAAGTTGTAGATAGCAGTGTACACAGACTCTGCAAGCTGCATATTACTGCCATATAGTGGTAGATACCAGTTTACCCAGACTCTGCAAACATATAAGTGATTACAGTGCAATTACATCCAAGGAATCACAAGTGATGTCTTCTATGATAAGTTGTTCACTTTCCCTTATTTTTCTATATCTGGTCCAGACCTCCTTGCTGACTTCTCCCGGCCACCACTTGTCCTTGCAGAATTTACATACAAATATCTTAGAATCCTCACTTTTCCAGCACCTCCTTTATTGTCCCCTTCCTCTGTATAAATTTCCCATGGGTGGGAGAGCATGTACAGGCCATAGCTTAGAGGCACAATCTCCTTGAGGCGTGAGGGGAAAAGAGGACTAACCACTGGAGATTGTGCTATGGCTATCCCCCTTAGAATCATATTCTGTCGTCCGAACTCATTCCTTTGCACCACAGAACATCAGCCACAGGCATGATGCATGATCTTCAGGGCATGCAGGGGATGGAGTTTAGTACTGTAATGTTATTTTGTAGTGTTTCTGGGGTTTTTTTCTCCAGATTTCATTATTGGACTATGTTGGATTTTTGGGACTATGTCAGAACAGTGTTGGATCCATTTTTTGGGGTTTGGGATGTTGTGTCAGACACCTGTTTACTAATGCTGGGAAAAAAATGGTATAAAAAATACATCCAAGTAACACAAAAACACTATTTAAATAAACGCTCCCCAACAACATCATTAAAGGACTTGTCTCACTATAAGGATTGCTTTTTATATTAAAGATCTTGCAAACACAAGTCACTTTGCAATATATGTTCATTAACAGTGTCCTACCTATTCTGAGATATCCCCTCTTGTATGGGCTGCATCAACTCCTCAGGTCGCTATAGCTACAGGCCTGTTTGATCTATCCTGATAGGCTGCCAGCATTGGTTGCTATAGCTACAGACCTGGCTTCTACTGCAGCCTAGTAGAATCCAGTAAACACGCCCCTGAATTCAATGTGAAACTAAGAAAACAGGACTGAGGTAAGATGAATCAATGTAGCGAGACAATCCCTTTAACTATTTTATTACAGGGGTTTTCTCACTAGGCTGTTTCACTGAGTCACAAGCAGTCTTTCACTCTGTCTCTTCAGGCTGTGGGTATTTCTATAGCAGTGTTTGGCATACCTAGAATCTCTGTAAGTAGCTGAGCTGTAACACTGACAAGTGTAGGAGATGTTATCTCTTCAGTAAACACAAGGTACATGTGCTGTGAGGACTGAAAACAATTAGTTTGCTCTGGAGTTCAGTCCATCCATGGGCTGACATCACTCCCTGCTCTAAGCTCTCTCCTCTAATCCAGTAACAGAGTTACGGTCAGAAAACCAAGAAACAATAGAAATCTGTGTGCACTCAGAGCAGGCAAAATGTCTTTTCTCTTATAACTAAAGTAAAATCTATTGATAAATGTATTCAGAAAAAGTCTTCATTGTTACGAGTGGCCCTGCAACTCGCATGTCGGGCCGAGGGCGCACTCGGATCTTCTCTCACTGTATGCCCCAGGAGACGAGTGGCGCCTCAACATGCATGTCAGGCTGCAGGCGCACTCACACTCCTGGCCAGCAGTCACCTATCCTCACTCTCTGTCAGGTTCCTATTGGCAGTCGCGCACATCCCGCCTCTTTGGTCACGCGTACGGCAGCTTGGCGATTTTTGTTATCACTGGGCGCTGAACCTACTTAACCCTGCCTCTTCCTCCTGCCCCCCAGTTGGATCAATAGTGCCTCACGAGAAAGCGTTCCTTAAGTCAGTTCTTGTTTTACTATGTATCATACCTGTTGCCTCCGTCCCTCAACCACGAACCTTTGCCACCTGTCCCGACCTTCCTGTCTGTCCCTGACTACAAGCTTGCTTCATGATTTTGTACCACGCTACATCTTAGCTGCCACTGCAAGCAAGTCGCGTCAGGGGTAGCGACCCGGTAGTGTTCTGCCACAGCAAGCCCAACTTGCGGCAGGCACTGGTGAATACTGGACCTATTTAGACTTCGCTCCCTGGCGTGACTTTTACCACCACTTGCGGTGGTTCAACAGAATCCACACCTCGGGCTTGTCGTTACGGTAAGCCAACCGTTATATTAATTTAACTGTCCCTTCGAACTGTTAAAAACTGTTGAAAGCTTATCTTTGTAGGGAGAAAACCCCTTTAAAGCAATGGATCCAACACTGGTCCAATATAGTCCAGCAGGGAATCCTGTGAAATGCAAAGACACTGCATGTGGCTAGCAGCTTTCTACAGTGCTTAGGGCAGCAAGAATACTAAATATGACCTAGCTGGTATGTATCCAGTAAAAGTGTGTCAAATATCGGAGAAGGATTTATGAGGTTCATTTCTGGGCAAAAGCAATGATAGTGTTACACCAAAAACACACTGGGGGAGATTTATCAAAAGTGTCTAACTCTTAGTTCTAAGTAACACTAGACAATCTTACAATTTGCCACATTTATCATAGTGTTGATAAATCTGGTGCAGGTTAAAGCTGTCTAGTCTAACTATACCATCCTTAAGTTGCCTTACTTTATTCCACTAACATGCGCCCAAATTTTGGCACTTTTGAAGCCATGCCCCCTTTCCCATGAATCCACTCCCCTTTATCAAGACCCCACCCCTTTGTCAGACGAGGCACAGAAGTGTCTGGAAGCTGCCTAAAACACATAGTAAATGTGGTGCAAAGCATGTACTACATTATTTTTGGCACAGAATTCTGGCGCAACTGCCTTAATAAATGTGCCCCACTGCAATTTTCTGCAGAATCAAAATAATCATATTTTCCGTCACCATGAATCTAATAGTTGTTAGTTTCTTAGAAATTGCCATTATATTATTTAATAGCCTTTTAATAAGCTAGTGAAACTAGAAATCCACTTACTGTTCTGTAAGAGAAATGTATTTGTTTATTGGAGAATTCCTTCAAGTTGAAAAATCTACTGAGCCAAAACCAATCGTATTTAAATGTGCTTACTAAGAGGAAAAGGCTTTTTTAATCTATTTTTTTTCATATAAAACAAAAAAAGTCCCGTTGAGCAAAACCCAATGTGTTTTCTTATTGCAGAATCTCCAGCATCTTTTTTTTAACGTTGCTGAAAATAATTATTTGATAGTGAAGCCTGCTCTGCCAGCCAAAAGAAGATTAAATTATGTTCTGTAAGTGAACAGGCTGTTTTTATCTTTGTTTTTTCTCATAACTTTTTTTTTTCCTTGGGAACATTGCTAGAAAACCTTTTTACAATATAAAAGCCTGCAATGTCAGTCAACAAATGGATGCATTGAATTGTGTTCACTGCTCACTAACTGTAAAAAATATCATTTCTCCTTGAACTTCTTATACTTGGAATATAAAACAAATTCAAAATGGTCAGAAAATTAGCTGAAAAAAAATCTATAGTAGGAGCAACTGTTCATTGCACACCACTGGTATTCTAGCTTTTCATCTGAAAGTTGAATTTGTCATGCAAAAATCTCCCACATCTTCAGTTTTTCTAATGTACTGCGATGCACATCAACCGGGTTTTGGTACAAGAGCAGTCTATAAAATGGATTCTGGGCAGCCCTTTTTCCATGCTACCGCCTTGCTTATATTGCCCACCTCCAGGGGTAGAGCTAGAGGCTTGTGGGCTCCACTCTCCCTGGACAACAACTGTTCACAGCTGTGGACCACAACGGGTTCCCTAGCTGTTGTGAAGGATGTCTGTAGACAATGGCTGTGTACCACAACAGGTTCCCTACTTGCAGCAATAGATGTCTGTGGACAATGGCTGTGGGCCACAACAGGTTCTCTACTTGTAGCGATAGATGTCTGTGGACAACGGCTATGAGCCACAACATGTTCCCTACGTGTAGCGATGGATGTCTGTGGACAACGGCTGTAGACCACAACAGGTTCTCTACTTATAGCGATGGATATCTGTGGACAACGGCTGTGGGCCACAACAGGTTCCCTATTTGTAGCGATGGATGTCTGTGGACAATGCTGTGGATCACAACAGGTTCCCTATTTGTAGCAATAGATGTCTTTGGACAACGGCTGTAGGCCACAACAGGTTCCCTACTTGTAGCAATAGATGTCTGTGGACAACGGCTGTGGTCCACAACAGGTTGCCTACTTGTAGCAATAGATGTCTGTGGACAATGGCTGTGGTCCACAACAGGTTGCCTACTTGTAGGGATAGATGTCTGTGGGCAACGGCTGTGGACCACAACATGTTCCCTACTTGTAGCGATGGATGTTGTGGCCCGGGGGGGGTTACAACGTTGAACCCGGCTGGGTGGGGACCCGGGACCCCCGAAAGCGATGAACTAACCCCCCAGGGAACAAATTAAGTCCCCCCTGTTTTCCCAAGCCCCCCCAAAGCGGGGGGACTTGCTGCGGCGTGAGGTTCCGGTCGCCCCCCCTGATGACTTTTGCGTTGGCCCCCGGGGTGCGCTGGTACGAGTGTAGTCCGAAAATGTGTCGTGGGCAGGCAAAGGTCAGGGCAGGGGGCCAAGGGTTGTGGTCGTGGACGGGCGGAAATCAGGGCAGGGGGCGGGGTTCGGAGTCGAGAAACGTGCAAAGGTCTGGTACACGGTGGGGCAGAATAATTTTGGAACCTTTATTTGGGCCCGGGGCAACAAAATCCAGAAAGGGGGTTTTTGTGGGATTGACCTTAAGGGGGGAAGCGCCGGCAATTGGGCCAATTATGGGGCGGGGGCCCCTTTAAACCCCTCGAAAACGACCCGCGCGCGCCCCCTTTAGGCCCAACGGGCACACCCGCCTGGGGCCCGGCAGGGGGCCGGGCCCGGCCCACAGGAGCGGGGTCAAGGATTTTCCAGGCGGGGCCGCAAACCCCCCGGCCGACCCCCCGGCCCCAGCGGCGGCCCCCCCCCCCCGGGTGGGCCCGCCGGGGGGGCGCCAAAGGGGTTTCGCCCGGGCCGGGGAGGGGGGGGGGTCCCCGCACAGTACCCCCCCCTTAGGTCCCCCCTCTTTTTGGGTAAAGGAATTACGGATAAGGTCGGGTTCAGGATTTTGGGACCCCGGTTCCCGGACCTCTTTTGGGGGCCGAAGCCCCTAAAATCAAACAAGAAATAATCCTTCCCCCAACGATCTTCATGTCAAGATGCCCCTTCATTTTCAAAGACATCAGGGGATTTCTAGCCCCCGGGGAAGGGAGAAAGCGCTCCTCGGGGGAAAAACCGGGGTTCGGGGCCCAAAGGGGTTTTGGGGGGAGAAAAAAAGGGCCCTTTAAGGAAAACCCGGAGAGATGGGGGGCCAGGCAGATTTATGGGAAAACCGGGGTTTATTTTCGCAGATCTAAAGGGGCCCCAAAAAACCGCGCCCCAAATTTTAATAGTTTGGGGTTTTTGGGGCGAAGGAAATTTAGAAGAGAGCCACACTTTATCCCCTGGGAGGAACTTGGGGGAAGGTTTTCCTCCCTTGTCACCCTTTGGGGTTTCTTCATAGGGGCTAAAACCCTGGAGAAAGGCTTTTGGGTCTTCCCCAAAATGACCTGATTTTCCTAAACCGGGTTTGTCCATTTGGGGGACCCTCGGAGGGGGGGAAGCCAGGGGGGGGGAGGGGCGGGTGACGGCCTTTTAGCCCCCCAAAAGGAAAAGGGAAAAGGGGCCGGGTTGAGTCGGAGTCCCGATGTTTAATTAAGAAACTGGGCCCCCAAGGGCAGCAATTCGGACCAATTGCCCCGTAACCCGGGCCGAAGTGCCGAAAGGATCCCTCCCCCAAGATTGGTTTCCCCTCCCCACAGCCCATTTGTTTTGGGGATGATATGCAGAAGAGAAATCTGCTTGATTGCAACCGGGGAACACGGGGAAAAACCCCAAAAATTTTTAGAAAAAAAAATTTGGCCCCCTCGGTGGGAGAGATTGGGAGGGTTTAAGCCCAAGCGACGAAAATGTGAGGGAAGAAGAACCCTGCCAATTGGGGAGCAAAGGGAGACCGGGAAAGGTGCAAAAAGGGGGAAAATTTAAAAAAATGGGTCAGTGCCCAAACCCAATGCCCGGGTTTTTCCCGAAAAAAGGGAGGAAGGCCCTTTGATAAAGTCCATCCTATGTTTCCTTTTAGCCCCTGGGGCAGAGGGGAAAAAGAACCCCCGGGCCCTAGGGCGGGGGAAACCTTTTTTTTGGGCTTTTTGTGGTGAAAGGAAAAGAACGAGCCCCTTGAGTTTTGGAGCGGGGTTTTTGGCCCCCAGTAATTTTCGCGAGATAGGCCCGAAAGGATTTGTACCCCGGGGGGGCCGGGGCCAGAAGAGAGCTATCCCCCCAAAACCCAGTTTCCCTCCTCCTGACGCGGGAGAGGTAGGTTCCCCCGGGGAAGGAACTTTTCCTGGGGTCCCCCGGACCCGAAATGAACCCAGCCTTTAAAAGGAAATTATAAATTTTACTGTGACCCCGGTTCCTCCCCGGGGGGATGTCGACGAAGGGGAAGAGGGCGCCGCTTGATTTTCCCTTTGGGCCGGGTTTTTGGAAGTGTATTGAAATCAAAGCCCCGAAAAGAACAGAGACCCCCGGGGCCCTGGCGGGGGTTCAAAGCGAGCTGTTGGATATTGGAGTTTTTTTTTATGGTCGGGAAAAGGGACGTCAAACGGGTGCCGACCCCCCTTTTCCAATAGATGTGCCACTCTTCCGGGGGGCCAATTTTAGGCCCAAATTTTTCCCCCGGTCCCCCAAAAGGGGAAATTTAACGTTCCCCCGAGGAAAAGGGTCTTTGAAAAAAAACCACATGTGCCCCTTTTTGCCTTTAGGACCCTTCGGGGTTCAGGACAGCCCCGGGCCCCCACGGAAGGGGCCCATCCCCTCTACCCTGGGGGGTTTTTTCGGGATCGGGCCGGGGCCCAAAATAGGTGCTGGGGAGAATACGGGTTCTTCGTCTGGAGAATGCTTTTTAGGCCCGAGGGAGGCCAACATCGGGGTTAGAAATTTTTAAGGGTGGAGCCATGAGGGAAAGCCACCAGGGGTAGAGAAGTGGGGAATGAACTCCCGGGGTTAAAAGTTGGGGGAATCCTGGGAAAAAGTTGAATCCCCCGGGGAAAACCGCGGGTCGGGGCCCCACTGGGGGATCGCGGAATTTTTTAGTGGGCCCCTTCTCCAGACCCCCTGGGAAAACATGTACCCAAGGAAAGGGGCGGTGGGGGAACCCGGGACACTTCCCACTTGGAAACAGTCGATTGCCCCGCAGGCGTCGTAGAACCGGGGACTTGTCCCCAAAGGGTTTGGGAAAATTTTTCAGGGAAAAAAATCAGGATGTCGTCCAATTTATACAATGACGCAGGTGTACAGCAATTTCCAACACGGGCGTTTTAAAAAAACTCCCGAAAAACGGGGTGGGGGGATTGCATAGCCCGAAAGGCAAACACCGGGTACTCAAAATGCCCGTCCCCTGTGTTTAAAACCCTTTTTCCCCCCCATCCCCTTTTTGCGTTTTTCTATGAGGTTATAGGTCCCGTAGGGCTAATTTAAAATAAAGACCCTTGGGTCCACGGGGGCGGGTCAAATACTCAGAGCTTAAGGGTTTGAGGGGAGGGTTCTTCACCGTGATTTGTTTAGCCCTTTTAGTCAATTCACGGGCCGAGGGGGAAAAATCTTTTTTTGGGGGACCAAGAAGAAAAAAGCCCCCGGGGGGCCCAGGAAAAACTTGGGGTATAAAAAAACCCCGGAAAAAATTCTTCCCGGATATAGGCCCCACATGGCCGGGTCTCGGGCACAGAAGAGGGTAGACCCCACCCCAGGGGGGACTTTGGTTCCGGGAAAGGGGGTCGTTTGGGCAGTCATTGGCCGATGGGGTGTAGCCTCCAGCCTGTTTCTCCCAAACCATCCCCCAAAAACCGGTACTCCGCTGGCAGCTTTGCAAAAGACTTGGGTGGGGCGACTGGGGAGGAGCTGGCCCCCGGGGGAGGGCCCCCAAAAAGAGACCTGGCCCCCCCGGTTCCCCAAAACAGGACTTCACCTGGGCTTCCCAACAATGCAGGGGCGTGACGGGGTTTCAGCCAAGGGGAAACCCCAACAGGGCGCCGAAAGGGCGCGCGAGGCAGGACCCTGAAAAAGGGGATCTTCTCCCGTGGGGGACCCCAAAACGGAGGGTCATCGGGCCCCGGTGATGAACAGAAAAGGCGTCACTGAAAAGCTCCCCACGGGCGGATGAGAAAAACCAAGGGCTTCCCAGGCGGGTTTCTGGGAAAACGATAGCGTTGGGCACCCGGGGGGTGTGAATTTAAATTTTCCCGGGGGAGCCGGGGGTCCCGGAAGGCAGGGCCCGGGAAAGATAGACCCGAATTCCCCTGGGGAAAATTTTACCGGGAACAACAGTCGTGGAGAGGAAGACCGACACCCAGGGGGCGGCCCCTCCTACGCCCCTGGGGCAGCGTTTTCCCCAAACCCCTGAGGACCGTGGGAAAAAACCCCACGGGAAAAGGCCGGAATTTGGGGCAGTAGAGACAAAATTTCCCAACCGGCGGTGGGACCCCTCCTCCTCCACAAAATGGGCCCTGTCCACCGCATGGGGTTTCCCCTGTGCAAATGTGTAGGAGGGGAGCGGAGGGGCCCTTTTGGGAAAACGGGAGCCAAAAAGAGGTAACGGCGAGGCTTTTGCCGAAATCACGCTCTTGGGGGAACCCTCGACTCTCGTGAACCCAATGAATGGGGTACCAGATGGATTAAATTCGCACAAAAAGAAAGAAGGGCCCTTGCCCCAAGTGTGGGCCTTTTTTTCTCCCTTTACAGACCCTTCTTGAAAAGTGGCGCCGAGAGCGGGGTCGTTCCCTGACAGTGGGAGGCTGGGGTGCGGAACGGACCGCATACCCCCCTGGGGAGGAGCCCCCCTGGCGTAGTTCAGTCGCTGTCTCCGCGGAAGATGCCGGCACTCCTCAAAACCTGTGGAATTCAGTGGGGAAAAACCTTGTCTGCGGCAAGGGGTCATTCCGCCCCAAAGGGGGTCGCCCAGCCAGGCCTTCCGGATAGCACTCACCAAAATGCCCCCTTCGCCCTTTCAGGGGGAACTGACCGGCCATCACCCCACTGATGGGAGCTTTGCGTAAAAAAGCCCCGCAGACTTCGATCCCCCAAAAACTTGGGGTAGAGAAGATAAACTTCGGACCCACGTTCCCAGGGGACGCCGAAGGGGGGAAAACCCAGGGTGAAGATGCAGTTGCTGCTCGACCAGGAATGGCGCTCATGGGGGAAGCTGCCCCCAATTGTGGGCCTTTTGGCGATCTGCGCGACTGTTGGGCCCACAATGTTCGTGGAAACCCCTAGACTTGGCAAGAGCACCTTTGGGGGTCCATGGCGGGTCAACTGTAACGGTGGTGGGGACCCCAAAACCACCGCAAACATAAAGCTAAGCCAGCCAGGGGAAAGGCATCTAAGTAGCCCCCGGTTTTCACCCAAACCCCCGCAAAGCGGGGGGGACTTGCTGGGTAGGACCAGGTCGTCCCCCCTGAGGGGTTGCTTGGGGTGGCGGCCGAGGTGCCGTGGGACAAGGGGGGTTTGTCCGAATCGTATCTGGGGACGGGGAAGGTCAGGGGAGGGGGCAAGGTTCGTGGTCGTGGACAGGGAGGGAATAGGGGAGGGGGCAGAGGTTTGCATCAGAAACGTACAAATTTGTAACCGGGAGGGCAGAATACACTTTAGGAAAAAGCTTTACTAAGGGACACAACAAGATCCAAAGGGGGGGATTGTGGGCGTACCTTAAAGGGAGCGCCGGCAATTACCAATTATCGGGGGGGTCTTTAAATCCTCAAAAAGCGCGCGCCTTAGGACACGGCCCTCGCGCCTCGGGCCGGGAGAGGGCCCCGGGCCACAGGGGGCGGGTATGATCCCTGGGAGGCGCGGGCCCCCGCTCGTCCCCCGCCAGCGGGGGGCCCCGACCCTGGTGGGCCCGGGGGGGGCCAGGGTGCGCCCCCGGGGCCGAGGGGCAGGGAAAACCCCGACAATGTTCATATTGTCCGATGTTTTCTTCTTAGTGTGCCGTGCATAAAAATTTTTCCAACTTTAAAGGTTTTTCCAGTGGAAAAAAATTCCCGGAACCACTCCCTCTTAAATTTCGGGTCTGGGCCTGACAGAGAGGCTCACCCCCATTTTTAAAAATGAAGCGCAAGCCTTCCCCAAATTGAAGGGAAAAGGGGCCCGGGACTCGGGGAGGGTAAAAACAGGGGGCCAGGGGTTAAGTATCATTTTTTTTTTTTCCCACAGCCTACCCCATTTTAATAATTTTTTTCCACGAAAACCTCTTTATAAATAAATATACCACCTAAGAAAGGGAACTTGCACCGAGTGGTGGTTTTTCTAGCACCGCAAGGATGATATAAGCACGCCCGGAAGAGGAGTCTAAGTAACCCCCCTTTTTACCACCCCCGGGAAAAACGGGTTGACTTCTGGGCGGGAAAATACCAGTGCTACCCCTGACATGACTCCCCCCCCCCTTTCCTTGAGGGCCAAAGGGGGGGAAAACGTACAAAGGTTAAAGGGAGGAAATACACGGGAAAAAGACAAAGAAGGGCAAAAAAGCCCCGGGGGGGGGGGGGGTTTTTAAAGGCAAACCCTTTTTCCCCCCGGGGCCCCCAAACCCCCCAGGCCGGGCCCCCCCCCCTCGCCGGCGGGGCCCCGGCCCGGGGCGGGTTTTCCCCCCCGCGGCCCCCCCCTTTCGCCCCCCCGGGCCCCCCCCCCCCCCTTTCCCCCCCGGGGGCGCCCTCGCCCCCCCCGGGGCCCAAGGGGCGCCCCCCAAACCCCCCCCCCCCGGCAGGGCCCCCTAAAACCCTTTTCCAAAAAAACCCCCCCCCCCCCCCCCTTTTTCCCCCCCCGGGGGGGCCCCCCCCCCCTTTTTTTCCCAAAACCCCCCCCCCCTTTTGGGGGGCCCCGGGGGCCCCCCGGGGGGGGGGCCAGGGAAACCCCCCTTTTTTTCCCCCCCCCCCACTTTTCCCACAAAACCCTTTTTTTTAAAAAACCCCAAAAAAACCCCCCCAAAAGGGGCACCCCCCCCCCCCTTTCCCCCCAAAAACCCCCCCACCCCCCCGGGGGGGGGGCCCCTGGCGCCCCCCCCCGGGCACCCCCCCCTGCCCCCCTTTTCCTTGCGGGCGGGGGTGGCGGTAAAATTTAAGTTATTGGGGGGTAAAAGGGGGGCGGGCAGCAGACAAGGGGGTCGGGAAACGGTAGCGGAAACGGTACACAGATAAGACAAAACTCTCTCCAACCCTCTTTCAAGGGAAATAAAGCACACCCTCTCGAAAAGAGTTTGAGATCGCAAGATATGGGTCAGCGCCCGCAATTTAACCAAAAATAGTGCGCTGGCCCCTTTTAAAACTTGAAGACGCCGCACGCCCCCAGGAAGGGGATTCGGCCGCACCCCAACCAAAGGGACAGGGGTCGGGGCACGGTAGGAAGTAAGAGAAGGGGGAAACGGGGGGCACGAATTTTAATGACAGAACTACACAGACATTTTACATGTTACCCTCACCTTTTACAGGCTCCTCCTTCTTATGTGAATAAATCATACTTGCCACCTGATGCTTATGAAAAAATAAATCCTGTTTTTTATGTTACTACATTCTTAGAGCCATAACTTATTTTTCTGTGAATGGAGCTGTTAGCACTTTTTTGGTGCAATAAAATTACATTTCTTTTTTATTATGGGTTAAAAATTTTTTATTTTAAATTTAATTTGTGAGGCTAGATTAATAAAAAAAAAATTCAATTCTGGCATGGATTTTTACTTTATTTACTGTTGCAGTATATACTTTACGGATTAAATAATCAATTAGATGGAACTTAAATGCCACAATACCCCATTTTGTTCCTTTTTTTTTTTTTTTTTTTACTAAGTGTTTTATTATTCAGAAATAAGAATTTTGGCATTTGCTTTTTATTTATTTTTATAAATACACAAACTTTTTTTAATGTTTTTTTTCTTTTGTCCTATTGTGGGACTAGATCATGCAATCGCTTGGCTGCTTTAACAATACATAGCAATACAATAATGTATTGCTATGTATTATGCCTTAGACTTGAGGCCTATTAGACCCTGTCTGTGGCAGATCCTAATAGGGGTGCCAATGGTTAGACAGAGGAACTAGCTCCAATACCAGCTGCTGTGCTTAAGCTGCTGCCTGCTCTGTATAGGCGCCAGCTCCGACTGCTACATGGTTGGGTCTATATGACCCAGCAATGCAGATGTGCGGTAAGGGGGATTTGTAGGTGCCTTTGGGCTAAAGGGCCCGGCACAATTGAAAACCACGCATCCCTGTAGGTACGCCACTGCCCACCTTACTGTCTCGAGTTTCACAAAGCTTCATACACATGTTATGTGTCTGTGCATCGGTGCATTTCACCCCCCCCCCCCCCCCCCCCCCCCCCACAAAAACAACAAAGTAGCTTTTTGCACAATAGTACGACAATCTTGGTGATGGCAATACTTTTTTTTACACAAGTTGGCACAGTTTCTTGAATGTTACAAAATACTGCAATGTCAGCAAGAACACTACAGTTCTTTACCTTTCAGTGTAGGGTTAGTATGCTGCTATCTTCCCATAGAAGCTCTATTTCTAGTCTGTGTCACTACACAGGACCACTTCTGTTTGTCACTACCTGCCTTCTGTCCGGGAATGACTTCTATTCCTTCTGTTAGATTCTGACCCAAAAATAGCCTACGGAGCACTAAGAGCGACATGTATGAATTTTGATGAAACAGCTCACTTGTAACGTGCACATTATTGGTGTAGAATGCTCCAGATGTATGAACCTGTTGTTCTGCAGGACATACATCTGGAGCATTCTAGTGCCAATATGACAAGTCTGGCTGAGGCAGACCACTTGTAACTTGGTCTGGCTGTCCCAGTAGTAATGCGCCTGGTTTTGGCATCCTCCAGTCATAAATGTGTGGAATCATACGGTTGTGGTGCGACACACCTCCAGAACACCCTCACATCTAGGGAGCATTACAAAGTGTAGCAGACGTCGCAAAATGCGCCTTCTTTTGGAACAGGGCTGCAACAGTTTTTTGGGCTGAAAGGACACCAGAATACTGGCGCAGCCCCATTCATACATGTCGCCCTGGCACCACTAGACCCTAGTGAGGGCCCACTTACATTACATTTTGAGGCACATCAGCATATCTCTTTCAAGGTATCTTCACAGAAACAAATTTGTCATGGCGGCCGCGGGCACCGCTGCCCCTGCGGCCGTTTTCCCTCCCTGCCAGGCCGCGGCGAGCATCGCGGTCACCCCGGGGCACCCTCGTCCCCTCGCCGGCTCGCTTACCTGGCCCTGCTCCGGTGAACGGCGCTTCTGTCCGTCCCGGGCCCGACGTGCGCATGCGCGCCCCCAAAGCGCGGGGCGCGGATCGCTGGTTTAAATTTAAAGGGGCCATGTCCCGTTAATTGCTTATTGCCGGGCGCTGGTCCTATATAATGTTTCCGCCCCCGGGCACCTGTTGCCAGATTGTTGGGTGCTTAGATGAGTTTGGAGTGTCCTTGAGTCCGTTTTGCTTATCCGTGTACCAGTCCGTTCCGCTACGTTTCCTGACCTTGCCTGTTTGCCGCCTGCCCTGACCGTCTGCCTGCCTCTGACCACGAACCTCTGCCGCCTGCCCTGACCTTCGCCTGTCCCCACTACGTCTCTGGGTTACGATTTTTACCACGCTGTACCCCGCGCCACCGCAAGCAAGTCATGTCAGGGTAACGACCTGGTAGCCTCACGCCGCAGCAAGTCCATCCCGCTTTGCGGCGGCTCTGGGGAAACCGGGGGCTACTTTTGATTTCCCTTCCCTGGCGTGCTTAACTACCCCCGCTTGCGGTTGTCCAGCGGGTCCACCCGTAAACCCTCACAGTACAATCTGACCATGGATTCCGCCAGGGGTTTCCCTGCCCGAACTCCGGGACGTTACGACGGCCGTCGCCCAGCAGAGTCAGCGCATCGACCAGCTCGCGCCATGATGCAGAACCTTGCGGCCCCCCTGCCTCCACCTGCGCCCCCCCTGCCGTCCCCCCAAAGCACCTGTTTTTTTCCCTGCGCCTCGCCCTCCTGCTCTGGCAGGGGGCCCCTTCTCGAAACTGCCGCCCCCCCGCCGGCTATAAGGGGAGACCCCAAGAATGCAGAGGTTTTCATCAGCCCAGTGTTTTTAATTACCCCGGGAGATGCGGGGAAACATCAATTTCCCACTAGCGGGCAAAAATTCCCCCTTTCATTATTGGGGCCCCCCTAACGGGCGAACCTCGGCCCGGGGGGCCCACCCGCTGGGGGGGCCCCCCGGGGAGATCCGCTAAGGGCTAACCTGCAACCCTTTCCCCCTCCGGGGTTTCCGAACGGGCCCTTTGAGGAACCGGGGCGTACCTCCTCACTGCCGCAGCACGCCCCCGCCCCCTCAGGGAAACTCCACTGGGGGGGACACTACTCTGTGCATTCCGCCCCGGGAGCCTCGGAATTTAATTTGGGGAAACAATGAGGCTCGGGTGGTTCCCTTTCTGGCCCAAGGCCTCTGGGGACGTTTAAAAGGACGACCCTGCGGCAAAATTTGGCCTACCTAAAAGGGGGGTTTTTAACCCTGTTTCCCGGTTTGGCCCCCCCGGAAACATATCCGTTTTGGCCGAAAGCCAACAGGAGCCCGCCCCCCAACGGGGCCCCATCTGACCACCCGGCAAACCTGCTTAGCTCCTTCTTCCAACCCCCTCCACTTCCTTCCGGGCCAAGGGTTTCTTGATGACAACCCCATCCCATTGGAAAAGGGCACATCTGCCCCAAGGAACGCTCCCCAGCGAGGGTCCCCAGGCAGTTGTGCTTCACTGTGGGGGGCCCGGGTCATTTTCTTTGGGGAGACTGTCCGGTGCCCCGGGGAAACTCCCATACCTGGGGCCTTTTAGAGGGGGCAACCCTGGGGTTGAAGAGGCGGCCATCTCCCCTTTCTGCCCAAATTTTGGGTTTTCTTTGCAGAACCTCGCCGGCCCGAAACCTTCCAGACCACGCCTTCCGGGACTCGGGGTCCGCCGGTAACTTTCATTAGCCTTGAAACTTTCCCGAACCCGGGGCTTCCAGTGACCCCCTCCCAGAAAACCCTTGTTCGAGTCCTCCATCAAGGGCGAGTGCCTCAGATCCTTTTCCGGTTCTGCACGGCGCCCCCCCATCTTGCAGATAGGGGCGTTACATCGGGAAAATTTTATAAAATTTTTTTTCTTTCCCGGGCCTCGTCCTCTTCGAAAATCCCCCCGGGGTTTCTCCCCGGGTTTTCAAGAGAGGCTCCCCCCTAAATTGGAAAAAACAGTCGAGATTTTTCTTTGGGGGCCCATTTCTTAAACTCACGTGCCTTGGGTCAGTCCCCCGGCCCCACCCCTTAAAGATGCCGTTACTAAACCAAACAAAGCCTCTCCCAAAGGTCTGCCTGCCCCTTTCCAGGACTATTTTTTGGATTTTTTTCCTCGGGAAAAACGGGCCTTTTCCTCTCCCTTTGCTGGCCCTTTCCCCCTTCGATTGCCCAATTGATCTGCACCCGGGTACAACTCCCCCTCGGGGCAAAATTTTTACCCCTTTCCGCCCCGGGAAAAAAGGGCCCAATGCCCGACTATACCCAAAGGGAAACCTAGGGCAAAAGGGTTCATACGCAAGCATCATCCCCTTTCGGAGCCGGGATTCTTCTTCTTCAAAGAAAGATTTACCCCCCCGGCCCGTATCATTACCGGGGCCTAAAAAAAAAAAACTGTCAAGAACCCGGTACCCCCCTTCCTTTCCCTCCGGGCTTTTTGTTTGCCCCCAGGGGGGGCCAAAAACCCTTTTTCGAAAGGATCCCGGGGGACCTACAATCTGTTTTCCATTCGAAAGGGTGACGAGTGGAAAACACCCTTTTAAACCCCCCCGTAGGGCCCAAATTTTTCAAGGTATCATTCATCCCCATTTGGGTCTCTTTTAACGCCCCATTTTTTCCAAATCTTTGGGGAATGAGATTTTCCCGGGGCCCTTTCAAATACATTTGTTTTAAATATTTTAAACTGGACATATTCTCATCAATTCTCCAAGACCTGGAGCCCCAAACCCAAACCCCCCCCAAACGTCCGCCAGGGTCAGACTCCCCGGACTCACCAACTTTTTCCAAGGGCTGGAAAAGTGTTTTTCCAAAACCACCTCACTCCCCTTTTTTAGGTACATCGTGTCAATAAAAGGGGCTTCAAATGGACCCCCCCAAAAGCTCTCAGAAAACCCTAAAATGGCCTGGGGTCCAGGGGGCCTTCGGGCCTCGGCGCTTCGTAGGTTTCCCCAACTTTTTAAGGCAATTTATTTCCCCCTTTTTTCCCCATCTCTGGGGGCCCCCTTTTGGTTGCCCTCACCAAGAAGGGTGCTGACCCCAAATCCTGGCCTCCCGGGGCTAAAGGGGCCCGTTAAAACGTCTGAAAGCCGCATTCGCTTTCCCCTCCTGTTCCTCTCGCCCCCCACCCCCATCACCCCGTTTAAAACTTAGAAGGCGAAAGCCTCCTCAGTTGGGGCCGGCGCCCGGGGTTTTTCCTCAGAAGACCTCCTTTGGGGGAAAATTGCGAACTTGGGGGGTTTTTCCCAAGACCTTTTACCTCAGCCGAGGGGCACAACACCCCTTTGGGGGACCAGAAACTTCTTTCAAAAAAAATTTGGCCCTAAAGAATGGCGTCCCCCTTTTGGAAGGGGCTCTCCCCCCCCATCGAGAATTTCACGGGCACAAGAACCTTCCCTATCTCCCAAACTTTCCCAGCGTTTGAATCCCCGCAACCATGTCGCTTTTTTTCGCTCGGGTTTTAATTTTCCCCCTTAAAACTTCCCCACCGGGTTTAAAAAACGTCAGGGCAGACCTCCTTTTCCAATCCCTTTTGTGTGGGCCCTTTGGGGCCAACCCCCACAGCAATTATTCCCCGGAAAAGGGTTTTTGCTGCTGCTCCCCGTGAAACTTTAACGTTTCCAATTCCCCGGGGGAAAACCAAAGTCCTCCTGCTTTGGCCAGAATCCTTAAATGGGGCCATTTTCCGAAACAAATGGTGGCCCACTTCCCCCAGCCAAAACGTTCGGGGCAATTTTCTCTGCCTGGGGCATCTTGTGCCCCGTTTAAAAAGGGGCCCTCGTCTCAGACCCCCCGGGCTACTTCTGCCTTCTCTTGTGCCGAGAAGCCGTTGGGCCCCTATTGCTATTGGGCTTTTTTCACTGAACCCCCGGCCCCCCCCCCCCCCCCTCCGGAAAAACACGGTATTGGGGGGGGTTGCCCAGGTTTTTCCAAAATTTGGGTCAAATTTTTTTCCCCTGCCCGGGGTTACCCTCGGGCACCCCCAGCTAGCCCAGCCTTCTTCCACCCCAAACTTTTCGGTTTTTCATGGGCCCCTCGCCATCCCTTCCCCAAAGGGAAGTCCAGGGTATCTTAAAATTCCCGGGGGGCCCCCTGTTCCCGACCGGTACCCCACTTTTCCATACCGAACCCCCCATCGCAAACCTAACCAACCGGGGAGGTGGGAGAGGGCAAACCCAAAACTTAGGCACTTATCCCGCGACCATTGGGGTCTGCCCGGGAGGGTAACTGGGTTTTGAAACCCCTCCCCTGGGCGGAATTTTCATACAATTCCCTAGAAATCGGGGGTCGCTAAAGCCGCCCCCTTTTTTTTTGTGTAAAGGGGTTCCCTCCCCCCCCCCTCTCCCCCCAACCGTTTTTGTGTCACGTTTTCCCGCCCCTGGGGTTCCCCAATTTACAGACATCAAGTCCCCTCTTTGGGAGGGCCCCTCGTCCGGCCCCCGCTAAGGCTTTCCCACTCTTAAATAAATTTCAGGCCCATAGGTACAAAAGACCCCCCCCCTGTTTTTAAGCCGGTGATAGGGTTTGGGGTAACGTTTCCCGATACATTCTTTTTAGGGGTTTCCCCGCTACAATTGGGCCCTTTAAAAATTTTGGGGCCCCTTTTGGGGGTACCCCTTCGTCAGCTTAAACCCCGTTTCCTACAAGCTCCGCTTTCCTCCCACTTTGCGTGTTTCCCCAAAGCCTTCCCTTCTCGCCCTCAAGCCTGTGGGGGCTGAAATTTTCTTCTCCCCTTTGGGCCCTTTTCCCCCTTTTTCCCATGGCCGAATCAATTTTAAAATTTTTTGAGGGCAAGGAGGTTTCGGGGGGCAGAAAAACGTGAGGGAAAAACGGTTTCTTTTTTTCATCGACTGGAAGGGGTTTGGGCCAAGGGAAACTTTTTGTTGGGAGCCGGAAGGGATCCCGTCCCCCGATTTTTCCTTTGGGGAAGGTTTAAAAAAAAAAAGGGGGACCTAAGGGGGGATACTGTCATGGCGGCCCGGGGGACCGCTGCCCCCTTGGGGGGCCGGGTTTTTCCCCGCTCCAGGGGCCGCGCGGGGGGCATGCGGTCACTCGCGGCCCCCCTCGTCCCCTCGCCGGCTCGCTTACTGGCCCCGCCGGTGAACGGCGCCTTCTGTCCGTCCCGGCCGTTCTTTGGGGGCATGCGCGCCCCCTAGCGCGCGCGCGCGATCGCTGGTTTAAATTTAAAGGGCCAGTGTCCCGGTAATTGGCTTATTGCCGGCGCTGGTCCTATGTAATGTTTCCGCCCCCGGCACCTGTTGCCAGATTGTTGGTGTGCTTAGAGTGATTTTGGAGTGTCCTTGAGTCCGTTTTTGCTTATCCGTGTACCAGCCCCGTTCCGCTACGTTTCCTGACCTTCCTGTTTGCCGCCTGCCCTGACCGTCTGCCTGTCTCTGACCACGAACCTCTGCCGCCTGCCCTGACCTTCTGGCTATCCCCGACTACGCCTTTGGATTACGATTTTGTACTACGCAGTACCTCGGCCGCCATCGCAAGCAAGTCACGTCAGGGGTTAACGACCTGGTAGCCTCACGCCGCAGCAAGTCCATCCCGCTTTTTCGGCGGGCTCGGTGAAAACGGGGGCTACTTAGTTTCCGTTCCCTGGCGTGGCTTAACTTACCACCGCTTGCGGTGGTCCAGCGGATCCACCGTACCGTCACACAAATCATGTAGCCTCGAAACATGATATAAATGAGTTCAAAGTCTGACCTCCAGTTTTCCATTCTCCACAGCATGGGTATAGTACGTAATACCTAGAGACTACTTTACCACCCATTTTACTATCTACCAGACCTGGTCCACTGCTAACAAGACTGTAGAACTGTTCTAACCAAGCCTAATATCCAAGTCCCTCAACCAAGGCCATTCTGCAGGCTGATAGAGCAACTAACTCCCACCAGCTGATCACCAGCCTACCAGGACAAGGGATTTACCACAGTTTCCCAAAACCACAATAACTACAACCTCTGCTGGGTTTGAGTACGCCACTATGCGTTTTCTCAATAGGAAGCCATGCTGGGCTAATGCCACAGTTGACTCCCCAGAGCTAGCTACTCACAGGCTGATAATCCATTTACCCAACATCACTTCAGCAGCCGCTCACACAGTGTACTATAAGCTGCCCACTTCCATGGCTAGGTCCAGTCCCATAGGAGAGGTTACTTCATTAGCTCACCACCTAATCCACAATGTCCATGTCCTACTTTTCAAAGCAACATTAAATTGCTCCTACTATAAAAACATTTCCCCTTCTTGAACAGGTGACTGATCACCTTTACATGGATCTGAGCCGCCTCTCCAGACCTCCGGCACACCTGGGCCTTCCCAAAACTCCATTTCCCTCCCCCCTTTCCTGCAAAGGGTCATGCCATATCCTAGCTCGGAGCTACTATTCACAAGCCAACACTACTTCTTTCTTCCTCTTTCAAGGTTGTCTCCTATTGTACTTCCCTGCTTGTGATCAAGTTGCTGGAGGCTCAGATGGGTCCCACACTAATGTGATTAGAGCACGGCCGTTTCAACAGTTATATGGGCCCCTGGGCATAGCAGTGAAGTGGGCTCTGCCCAAACACATGACATCACACCAGCTTATTTCATCATGCCACCTTCATCAGGGCACCTGACTGACATCTTGTAGGCAACCTGAAGCCTACAAGACAAATGGGCAGGGCAGGGAGCTGATGGCTTCCTGCTCCACTATGGTTTTTAACTGTGTGCAGTAATAAGAACACACAAACCGTTAAATAAGCAGCAGCAACCCAGGGATCCAAGACATGCCCTTGATTCCTGAGACATATATGCTCCACTTGGGTCCCTATGCTTGTGGGTCAACTGCCTGGTGTGCCCAATCGATAAGATGGCCTGGATTAGAGCTCCCATTAATAGGCTTCCTGAGCGCAAGATTTCCTTATTTCAGTGCAACTCAGTATAGTAATTAAGGGCGACAAGTAGGATTTTTGGCACCCAAGCGCCATTTTTATGCGCACATTTGTATTGTAGAATGCACCTGAATCTATGAAACTGTTCTACTGTTGGTCATAGATTTAGCACTTCCTAGATACTAAGTCACAATTCTGACTCAGGTAAACCACTTGTATTCTACCTGTTTCAGCAGTAATGCGCCTGGATTTGCCATACTGAACACATAAATGTGTAGCTTTGTATAGTTTGTGGCAGGGCGACCTTAGGCGGTCGCATGGTGCTGCCACTAGAGGCTGCACGTGCCACCGAGGGCATGTTCTCGGTGGGGGAAGCCAGGTGTTGTCGGTCAGCAACATTAGGTTGCTGAAACTCATATGTAGTATGGCCAGGCTCGGACTGGGCCGCGCGGGGGATCGGTGAATCCCCCCTGTGGGTCCCCCCCCCCCGAGCCGCTGTGGGCCCCGGAGGCAGTGCCGTCGCTACCCGGGGCCCGGCCATGCATCCGGTCCCTGGACGCCGGGCCCTGCATCCCGAGCGCTCAGAGACCGGTGGCCCGGAGTTGGGGACTAATGTCCCCGACTCCCGGGGCTGCAGCGTTGTCAGCGGAGCGCAGCGCCACTAGCGCTGCGCTCCGCTGATCTCCTGGCAGGCTGAAGGCGTTAGGCCTTCAGCCTGCGGGTGCGGCCCCTACTGCTGACGTAGGCTGCGCGGTGACGTCACTTCACCGCGCCGCCTATGCAGGGCGGCAGGAGCCGGTGGGCTGTTTTGTTTTTTTTTTGTTTGTTTTTTTTAAATCTACCTACAGGGGCCCTGACTACAAAGGGGGCCCTGGCTAGTAAAGGGGGCCCTGGCTAACTAAAGGGGGCCCTGGCTACTAAAGGGGGCCCTGGCTTTTCTAAAGGGGGCCCTGGCTACTAAAGGGGGCCTGGCTACTAAAGGGGGCCCTGGCTTTTCTAAAGGGGGCCCTGCCTACTAAAGGGTGTCCTGACTTTTCTAAAGGGGTCCCAGGGTACTAAAGGGGCCCTGGCTAACAAAGGGGGGCCCTGGCTAAAAAATGGGCCCAGGATACTAAAGGTGCACTGGCTAACAAAGGGGGGCCCTGAATACTAAAGGGGCGCTGGCTACAAAGAGGGGCCCTGGCTACAAAGGGGGCCCTGGCTATCTAAAGGGGGCCCTGGCTACTAAAGGGGCCCTGGCTAACAAAGGGGGCCCTGGCTAACAAAGGGGGGCCCTGGCTACTAAAGGGGCCCTGGCTAACAAAGGGGGGCCCTGGCTAACTAAAGGGGGGCCCTGACTACAAAGTGGGCCCTGGCTAACAAAGGGGGGCCCTGGATACTAAACGGGGCCCTGGCTACTAAACGGGGCCCTGGCTATCTAAAGGGGCCCTGGCTATCTAAAGGGGGGCCCTGGCTAACAAAGGGGGGCCCTAGCTATCTAACGGGGGCCCTGGCTATCTAAAGGGGGGCCCTGGCTAACAAAGGGGGGGCCATGGCTAACAAAAGGGGGGGGGGGCCCTGGCTATCTAATTGGTGGCCCTGGCTATCTAAAGGGGGGCCTGGCTAACAATGGGGCCCTGGCTATCTAAAGGGGGCCCCTGGCTAATAAAGGGGGGACCTGGCTACATAAAGGGGGCCCTGACTAACTAAGGGGGCCCTGGCTACATAAAGGGGGGCCCTGACTAATAAAGGCGGACCCTGGCTACATAAGGGGGGCCCTGACTAACTATGGGGGCCCTGACTAACTAGGGGAGCCCTGACTAACTATAGGGGCCTTGGCTACATAAAGGGGGGCCCTGACTAACTATGGGGGCCCTAGCTACCTAAAGGGGGGGCCCTGGCTAATCTAAAGGGGGCCCTGACTACCTACACACTAGCTAAAGAGTAGGCCCTGACTTCCTGCACACTAGCTAACGAGTGGGCCCTGACTGCCTGCATACTACCTAAAGGAGGCCTTAACTGCCTGTATACTACATAAAGGAGACCCCTAACTGTCTGTATACTACCTAAAGGAGGCTCTAACTGCCTGTATACTACCTAAAGGGGGTCCCTAACTCTGAAGCCTTATATAAAGGGGACCCTAACTACCTACAGCTTAACCTAACTTGGGGGAAACCACCTACCTACAGCCTAAACTAATTGGGACACCAACACCTACTACAGCCTACCTAACTGGGGTCCACCAACCTAACTGTAGCCTATCAACTTGCCTAACTGGGGCCTGCTTATCTAACTGGGGGCTGCTTACCTACCCACCCATGGCTATGTACCCACCAACCTACCTGGGGCCAGGCTTCCAACTTATCCATCGGGGGTCTACCTACCTAAAGAGGGCCTATCTAGTTACCTGGGGCCTTGCCTATTTGCCTACCTACCTAGGGTCTTGCCTACTTACCTGGTAATATAATTGAGAGGGAAGCAGCCCATAGTTGTAGCATTATCTCCAGGGGGGTTAGTCCTCTCCCCACCCTCCAACCCCTTAGGATACTAGGCCTCTAAGTTATGGCTTGTACCCGCTCTCCCACCCCTGGGTAGTTTGTACAGAGGTGGGAATAGGTAAAGAAATGCTGGAAAATTGAGGATTCTAAGATATTTGTGTGTAATTTCTGCAGGGATGAGTGGTGGCCGGGACAAGTCATCATGGCGGTGTTTAACGGATGCCGAAGAAATGTAAATAAGAACGACTCATGAGAGAAGAGAATGACTAATTAGATAAGACATCTCCGGTGATTCCCTGATTTCAGGGGTTATGTTACTTCTATATTGGATCAGTGCTGTATTCACTGTAATGTGATGTGACCTGAGCTGGTGTCGAACCCCTATGTGGTCTCTATATGGCGGTGTTGTAGGTTATACCTGAGCTGGTGACTGACCATTCTGTGGTCTCTATATGGCAGTGTTGTAGGTTATACCTGAGCTGGTATCTGACCACTTTGTGGTCTCCATATGGTGTTGTAGGATATACATGAGCTGGTGTATGACCTCTGTGTGGTCTCTATAGGGCGGTGTGGTAGGTTATACCTGAATTGGTGTCTGACCATTATGTGGTCTCTATATGGCGGTGTTGTAGGTTATACCTGAGCTGGTGCCTGACCTCTATGTGGTCTCCATATGGTGTTGTAGGTTATACCTGAGCTGGTGTCTGACCTCTATGTGGTCTCTATATGGCTGTGTTGTAGGTTATACCTGAGCTGGTGTCTGACCTCTATGTGGTCTCTATATGGCAGTGTTGTAGGCTATATTGGTGCGGGTATGGTGGCAGTGTACATGTGTCCCTGATTGTAAGAGTGAGGGAACACCTGACCCTGTGATAGGAGTTACACTTTCTTTCTTGCCGGTGTTTATTTTAGAAGGTGCTGAGGTGCGTGACCAAGGGAAATGTGGAGGGAGATATTGTATGTCGGCTAGTGGCGGGATATGGATGGAGCTACATAGCCATGTGTCTATGATATGTTAGACTGACAAATGTGTGACTAACTTGATATTGTACTACACAATACAGTTCTGTTTTGCACACTGTATTATGTGGTAAAATAGGCGCATTTATGTCCGAGAGGCCGATAATATTTTCATGTTACGCGGGGGGGCCCCCAAGATCAACTCCCCCGGGGGCCCAAAACCCCCCCGTCCCCACAAGGATGGTGATGCCAGCCATTAGGGGTTTTTCTTTCCCCCGGGAAACGCGTTGGGTGGGTGGGTGGCTTTCCCCTGTTCCCTTTTGGTTCCGGGATTTACTAGGCCTTATAAGCGGTACTCTGGGTTTCCTGGGGGGGTGGTTGCTTTTGGGGATGGAGCAGCAGAGCTGGAGGGGAAACTCTTGCCCAGGGCTTGAATAAGCCAGGAACCATGGGACTGGGAAGGAGTTTTTTTGGAGTCTGGTTTCTAGGTCCCGACTCGGATAGTCAGGGTTGTCACGTGTGTAGTGTGGCCTGACGGCCAAGAAATTTTGGTTTATGTTTTTGGTTATTGTATGTTCTTTGCCTGAAAAAACTGGCTGAGGCCAAGTTTAAATGAAGCCGGGGGTCGGATGCCTTGTTTGAAAGCGCGATTGTGAGCAAACCCCCCAAAGGGGTCCCAAATGGGGGGCAACGCGTGAGTTGTCCAAATTGTTGCGACCTCCCCAGCATGGCCCCCCAAATCAGGAACTTAAAAGTATGCAGGCGCTTTTTTGGTAAAGACAAACCCCCACTTCTGTCGCAGCCCCGTTCTAATTTGTCAAAAAGTTAAATTTTAAAAGAAGACTTCTGGGATTCAAAGGGTTTCCTGCATGGGAGCGCTGTGGGCCCTTGTGAGAAGGGGGGCCCCCTCTGAACTATCCCCCCCCAAAAACGGCTGGAGCCGGGTACGTTTAGGTCCTTTCGTACACAAAGGGTTTTTCAGGGGTTTAATTTTGGGTAAAAATTTTTTTATACTTCAGTGGGTAAATATTACAATCAAAAACATTTTAAAACATTTAGCATATGGGACTATAGTGCATTTCTATT